>CM071936.1:93557190-93803421 GCA_016081115.2 Rehmannia glutinosa | reverse complement strand
CATTGCGTTTGATTTGTGTTACTAAATTAAATTCGTACCTACATTTTTAAATTATAACATTTTTGGCCAAAAGTGATTTTTGTCAGGTGGGCTGGTTTCAGGCAGGATGGTTACCAGAAATTTGGATTAAAGGTTCAAATACCCACAATATATAATTTCCAGAAAAATTTTGCACAGCACCTTGACTGCCAAGTTTTACAAAATTAGTTTTAGTCGCTGGATTTTACAATTTTTGCATTTGATACTCTTTGCAAACTTTTATTCATATTGCTGTTTACTGCGCCGGAAGAGGGTCCAATCTTTCAGTCACTTTATATATGGTAGAGTCTTGATTGTGCTTCTATTTTGAGAGAACAGTTTTCATGTTTACACTTTTATGACATACATACTCACACAATAATTCAAATAACCCCTGCTTTGATTTTACTTTGTACAAGTTGCAAGTCAAAATTAACAATATATAAAAATTATAATAAACATTTCCTAAACATATTTGAACATGTAGCTTCATAATCAACCTGTATTGACATTTATCAGAAAGATATCTTTCGATAACACATTTTCTCAAATTTCATTAAACGGAATCTCATAAATATGGCATTATAATTATAAATATGTATATGCATGAGCATGCATTTTTATGGACTAAGTAAGAAAAGATAAACATTTTGTGAAATATTTTTTACATGCCCTACGTAGTAGTTTTTAGGTTGTGGTTAAGTAAGATCTTCACCAAAATCGACTCTTGGTCTAATATTCCAAGTTCAGCCCCTAAATATCACCACTGCGCCATGTTTGGCTTTAAAATTCAGTCCAGTCCGAAAATATATTAATACAAATTGATTCAATTACTTTGCACCTGCATATCCTCAGTAGTCTTCAAAATGATTTCATTCTTCAGACTTCTATCCTCAAACTTGAAATATGGGTCAGCCCTAATGTCTCAAAATTCGTCCTTGAGTCAAAATTGTTCTTAAGATTGTCAAAAGGAAAATATTGTAAAAGAAATCACAATTTCTTGCTTATTTATATTTTAGTGGCTTTGAATATATCTTCAAACTTAGGAGCCAGACTTGATGTTTATTGTTTCTTTAAATAAATACTTACTACAGGTACCTCAATAAGAAGATTTAATCAAGAATTAGAATATATGAATAAGTAAACAAGGTTTAAGAAGATGAATTAGGAGCAAGAAAGATAATTCTTCTTACTTTCCAGTGATATTTCATTAAGAGAGAGGATGGAGGATATTTTGTTTAAGTGTTGAGAGAGAGGATGTTGGAAGAGTTTGGTGATAGGTTGAAAAATAATTAATTCCCCCTCAGCATGATGGCGAAAATATGGGATATTAAAGGAGGAATCAATATTTTTTTGTTTTGATGATTCATTTAATGTAATGAAATCGATAGTTGTTGTAGGAGAAAAAAATTTGATTTGATTCCCCTACCCCTAAATGGCGAAAGTTGGTGCTGTTATAGGAAGAGAATATGTTTTTCCTTAATAATTGTGTAGTAAAGTTGTGAAATTTAAAAATTATATTTTCCCCCTTAAAAGCCTATATCAGTAGTGCTAGGATGACCATTTTTTTTTTTGTTTTCTCTTTCTTTTTGTTAAGTTAGGAATAATTAATATATGGGGGTATATACTGAAATACTACAGGAGGATAAAAAAATAAGTGTATATTAACAATAATGTATATTTTTCCAAAATAAAATTGGAAGTTGTTTGGGAATGTATTACTGAATAGGTGATATTTGTATAAGGATTGAAATGTATTTTCTAAACAAAACTACCCATTTAGTGCGTCCCTATAAATTGTACCATGATACTGCTTTTTTCTTTGATCCCAAGAGTGATGATAATTGGTGTATAATATAAAAATCTCAATTAATGCATAGTCCACAATCACTTTATGGTCAGATAATCACTTATTCAAAAGGTGGAGTTATTGGCATTCTATCGGTATAAATGACACTTAATGAAATAGTCCTAAATTAGGGGATCCAAAAATACTAAAATTAGTAAATAATGGAGTCAAGAATTAGCCTTGAAGAGGAAATATAATCCAATTATGC
Organism: Rehmannia glutinosa; assembly: GCA_016081115.2. Classification (NCBI taxonomy): domain Eukaryota; kingdom Viridiplantae; phylum Streptophyta; class Magnoliopsida; order Lamiales; family Orobanchaceae; genus Rehmannia; species Rehmannia glutinosa. The sequence continues at coordinate 93,801,346 of CM071936.1, read as the reverse complement.
AAGAAAATAAGGAGGAGTATTAAGCGTTGGAAGGAATAAATAAATGATATCATTTCATTATAATAAGGTGTTCATTTAAACATAGCTAAATTTTGTTCACTATACAACATCTATTACTGAAAAGAAGGTGGAGGGCCTCATCTCCTTAAAGATTTGGTTACGATTACTCTTAAAACAATTATTGGGTATTGTCTTAACACTCTTTTCTTGTTTACGTGGCATCGTCTCGATCCTTGCACATGCCACTCCTTGACCATTGAGATCTCTGTACCCGGCATTTGGCACACTTGTCTATCAATGATTCGTGCTTGAGTTTCCGGTGTGAGACAATTCTCTATTTGTGGGAGGTTGTGCTGTGTAGCTTAATGCTGCGGATTGGGCTCGCATTTCCTTAATACGGGGCAGTGGGTCCGTCATGGAACCATATAGGAAAGCTAAGGAAGCTCCCTGGTGTCCTTGATTTCGAGCTCTCTTAAATATCTTACTCGGCCCCAATATATCTCATGCTCAATTTTTTCTCCCCGCTTCTTTAAACAACCTGGATTAATCCTTTGGTGAAGTCTGAATATTATCTCAGCACATTCTGAAATCCTTTCTGCTCCTCTTATCGACATAGTTCTTCGAGCGCTACATAAGCGATGCAGTTGCTCCTTGATCGTGCGACTTTTCCGCTGCCATCTTGTGGCTAAAGTGACCTTTGGTCGTTGGTGACTTTTGTCTCTCTTTTGAAGTCCGTGATCATGATCTCAGTGTGATGGTGTTCACTTTAAATCGGTATAGTGCACCGCGCAAAAGCGCCATCGGTCGCCAACGATAAGCTATTGTTGTAACAAATTGGTAATGGTAAGTAAAGAGTCCCAACTACAAATCAGTGCATCTTAACATTATCTTCCAAAAGTTTGGATCATTACGTTTAGTTTAATCATGAGTCTGTGGGTTAACTCTGTCTTGAGGCTCACGCGGAGTTCCCTAGTTATCATGTAAGCATTTCCGCAAATCACAGGGACAAATCATTGATGCTCTATGCAGAAACAATGTCAGCCCAGTGATCCATTCTTAGTGGAAGATCTGTGAGATGCTACATGTGTTGGTTTACGTAAACTATCCAGATCTTACCCAGTTAGCGATAAGAAATGGTGCTTCATGGAGTCTGTCCAGCCACAACTCTTATGTTGTTAAGTATCTTTGGTTTTGACAAGCTATTAAATCCATTGGTGTTGACTTTGACTTCGTTGGCATATCGAACGTCTTGCACATATATCCACTTGGTTCTTCGTGTTTGCCACGGTATTTGTTCAAATCTTTGTGCATCTTATTGCAGCAGGGTGTAGTTGTACTTCAAGCGATGTCTTAACCGATATGTTTTCAATTCTCATTGTTTGGCACGCATCAGTTATACAAGCCTCAATTTTATCTTGCACTTTGTGGAGTGGGAGTGATCTCGTTAAACCTTCTGCTCCATTGGTCTCTTGCTGCATTAACGTTTTTAATCTGCTGGCGGCTAGTTCTCTTGGATGTGCGCAAAGGCACTTCCAGGAGTGTCCAGAACCTATGGATCAATATTATAACTATTTAAAAGGATTTTCGTTCCTAATCAGCATTGTTATGATACTAGCCTTTCTCATAAAGGCATCTGTTTATTTGCCTTTGGGGATGGTGTGGATGTGGTGCCAGTGCTCATCCACGCTTCTGTATATAATTGAGATCCATGCAGGAAACAAATGTGTCAAATGTTGCCAGTCACAACAAGCAGGTGACATTCTTTGTATAAGTATTTGCCATCTTCAATCTGAACACTCATTGCTCCGATTCAGTGGTGGCGGGACGTAAGCCTCGTGGTTGACTACTTAAGACATAACATTTACTTATCTTATGAAGTATTTCTCCCAACTTCCTTACTCTAGCATCACTCAGCAGCCAAACCACTCTATTACGCCAGGAAGAGCAGGCGGGGCAGTTGGTGTTCTGGATTTTACTCAGGAAGGTGCATTCTCACCTTAGTCTTCCAGCTCAGACAGAAGCATGCAGATCAATAGTAAGAATGGTCTGTCAATTTGAGACATGTGATAAATCTTGATGCTCCTCCTTGCTGGTCAAACTCAAGTCAACGGTCTTGTTTACGGTGTTTCCACTCAACATGATTTTATGCGCTGGCGATCTCTACCGATCCCATCACCAAGCACTGCTCGAGTAGCTGTAACATAATTTGCATTTACCAAACTTGGCACCATACTTGCCATTACTAATGAGCCAGCTGAATCGATTCTGATGATATTAGTGGTGGCTCAACCCTTTGAAGCTTAGATGTGAAAGAGGCCTTGTAGGGTTGTTGAGGATAGCTCAGATAGTCACATAAAGGTGAGGCTGGTGCTCAGTTCCAATCTGGGGCTATCTGGAGTGCCTCCTGCACTGGAGTGGCCCTTCGTTTGGAAGAAGCTCCAGAGTCTAATTCTGCCACTGCCAATCTCTTCTAAAATGGCTATCTTTGTTGAATAGTTTTAAACCACACCATGGCTCATGGAGTTACAGGTGAATCAGTTGTGATCATGGGAGAGGATACTTATTTTTTTATGAATCATGATGCGACCACGATAGTCTATTCAGTTCGTGCTCATCACTATACAGACAAATGCTGTAATGTTGAAGAAAATTCAATCATAGTTAAAGCCCAGTCAATAACAACTAAATTGATGTCCAGACAGAGTATCTAAATCACAATAGTAGTGAATAGTCTCAAAGTCATTACTCCGATCTGTTAGACAGCCATGTCCTTAACATAGAGGCTGTTAGTGGTATCTGGTGAGATCTCTAATGATCCACATCCTTTAGCATGTCTTATACTGTGAACCAAAACCACTTGATGAAGGCGCTCTTGTGAAAACATACCAAATGGCGGGGAACAAACTGCATGGCCTTCTCACCCATTAATCTTACTTGTGGTCCCCTTTTTATCATTGTTGAGTAGCTCGATGGGTACATCTGAATCACAACCAATGCTCCGCAGCAGGTGTATACTTTCTCAAGGGGTCAACATATGCTTCAGTAATTCAGCGACAGGAGAAGCGTTGCAACATTAGTCGCGGAAATTTGTAGTCATCTGGCGTCGAAGCACAGGGTGTCAGTGTTTTATATGACAGCGGTGAAGCCGAATCATCAGATTAACAGTCATCGTGGTGTTTCCAATCCCGACGAAGAATTGCTCACGGGTACGACTAAAACAACAGGTTCTTGCTGGCGAAACTGTTTGCTTCCACCAGCATCTGCCCGAAGCAGAAGGCGGTGACGCAGATGCAAAACTTTGCGGATTGCGGATTGCAGGCGACGACTAATCGCTGGCAACACGCTCAATGACAACGATAAGTTCCCGGTGAAGCATAATGAAATGCTATAATTCAAACCAGATCAAGGCTAATCTTTAACATCTTCAATTGTTTTACTACGAATCACATGCTGGCCATTGCACTGGGATTTAAGTGTGTTTGTTATCCGTAGTGTAATAAATCCAATTTCAATAACCAAAACTTCGAACTACGTCTTGGAAATGTCATACCAAGCGTCGATCTGATTCTTCATCTTACAGTTGATAAAAGTGGTGAATAAAAAATTCCTGGAGTGGATGGAGTAGCCTTATTGCCTATTCCTGCATTCGATGCCACCCATGAAAAAAATTTCTTCTGAAGAAATCAATATGAAATTACTATGTTTCTAGTTATTTTCTATTAATTTTCATTAACCATTATGTTGATTAGAGTGAACCAGTTCAGCGATAATACCATCGCTTCATTAGTCCGGCTTCCCTTCATTTGAGATGAATACCAAGCGATCTCGCTTAGCGGATGAACAGTAATAGGTATCCCTTTAATTTGGACAAGCAATACCTTCAAATATCCGCTTCGCCGGATAAGGCGTGTAGCTAGTATCTATTCCTTGGATAAGCCATAGCGATATTCACTTAATTTGGATAAGATAGTAATGATCCACTTTATGGATAAAGACATGGCCGATATCTACTTTAAATTTTTACTTCGCGCCGCCTGTTTAATTTGATTCCGCCGCGTTTCCTTATTTAACAGCATGGTTCGATTACCTATTCACTTTATGTTTCCTTACAACAAATTACAGAGTTTTCGCTAAGTTGCTTTGGTTACTGATTTTCATATAATTCTCTTCGATTACAATCTTTGGTTTGCTCATTGAAGATGATAAATTATTGCTAGTCAGGGTGAGGGCTGAATACTTTGTGTAATCTAACATTTCATTTTAAAACTTCGCTGATCACAGTTATCCAGTGGATAATCCCCTATTCAGTTTTGATATTTAGTTGAATCACGTTGTATTCCGAAGCTCAATATTTTTGCTAGATAAGTATGAAAATATATCCAACATTTTTCTATAAAGATGTCCGAGGTTTGAAAATATCAATTTTGAGTCCTTAAGAAATTTAAAAAAATAAAAAATAAAATTTATTTTTACTAAGGAGAATATTTTCATCGATTCTAAAAAATTTGATAAGTTTCTTATAGAGTTATCATTTTTTGAGACTCCTAATATATTTATAAAATTTGCAAATTTGTTCTCTAATTTTTTCCAAAAATTCCCAGTTTTCTTGATATTTTAAAATTAGGTAAATCTTAAACCAAGGAAGGATTTTGAGGTTATTAAAAAAACTTCTTAAGATAGTAGTAAGTTCGGGTTAAACAGCTTTTGAAAATTTCCCAAGTTACGTACCTCATTTTTGAAAATTATAATTTTAGCCCAAAAGTGATTTTTGTCGTTAAGGCTTCGTTTCAAGTAGGATGGTTATGAAATTTGAACTAAAGGTTAAAAAATATAATATATAATTCAGAGAAAAATTTTGTGGCACCTTGACTGTCAAGTTTTTGAAAAATTACGATTTTGGTCCTTTAAGTTTTACAATTTTACATACCCCAGTATCGGAAAGCATTCCTTATTGTATTTTCTTGCGGAAGGGGTCCCAATCTTTCAGTCACTTCATATGTAAATTTGCAGAGTCTTTGGTCCAATATTTTGAATTTTAGAGAGTCGTCAAAGTTTTTATATTTGCTTTTGGCCCCATATTTTCACAATAATTACAAAAAATAGCCCAAGCTTGATTTTTCTTTGTACAAGTTACAAGTCCAGAATTATAATAATATATAAAAAATCATAATAAAAATATCTAAAACATATTTGAACATACATAGCTTCATAAATCATAAAAACATAATGATGAGTATTTTATCAGCAATTTATGCAAGAATATCATACTCATCTTTTTATTTTCTGCAAAATTTTATTAAACCACGAATCTCATAAAATACTTACTATAATTATAAAAATATCATATTATTACATAAGTATGCATTTTTATGCACTAGTAGAAAAAGAATGATGCATTTTTAGAAAATATTTTCACCCACCTCGTAGTAGTTTTTCGGGTTGTGGTTAAAAATGAAGATCTTCTTAAGAATCCAGGCTCTTGGTCTAATATTCTAAGTTCAGCCTCTAAATGATACCATAATCATTGTTAAAATTGAAGTCTCAAGTCCAAAAAATATATTACCACAAATTGATTAATTCTTATCTTAATATCCTCGAGGTAGTCTCCAAAAATGAATTTACTTCTTCAAGCTTCTATCCTCAAACTTGAAATCTATAAAGTGAGCCCCTAATCTCCAAAGATTCAAATCCTTACGGGTGAAATTTATTCAGCCAAGTTTGTCAAAAGAAAAAATACTAAAAATCACAATTTATTACCTTAAATTTCTTATTTTAAGTGGTTTTGAATATCCTTTAAACTTAGAACCAAGTCTTGATATTTCATTATTTCTTGAAAATAACCTCTAGGGTACCTCGATAAGGAAAGATTCATCAAGTTAGAAGATAGATGAAATAGGCTTAAGGGTGGCCGTAGGCAATGTCCCCACAAACCTGACACGAGTCATTCCAGTAGCTTTGTCCTTCTCACTCACCACGGGCTTGACTTCCCAAAGGGTCACCCATCCCATGAATTACTCATGCCAAGAACGCTTAACTTTGGGTTTTTAGGATGAGCACGGGAAAAGAAAATGCATCTTTGTTGGTATGAGTAGTACCTATCAAATCTTTTAAGCTCTCCTCAAGCTTGTATAGTCCCATACCTACCACCCAGTCTCAAAATCTCCTCTTATTCGGGTGTGGGGGATTGGTTCATTGTGTTTCCCGCTTTAAAGCCCTACGAGAGCTCATTGTCGTGCCTTAACACGGCGATCACTCCCGCCCTCTTGACTCACGGGCGTTACAGCCCACCGACCAACTTTAAGCAGTTGCCGTCCCAAACCACATTGTACTAAGAGAGGTCCCGCTGCGATACCATCTGTAATGGCCGCCTTCTAGATCGTTGTTGTCCCCACAAACCAACACAAGTCTTTCAGTAGCGCTTTGTCCTCATCACAAGCACCACGAGGATAGCTCCCCCAAGGGTCACCCATCCCATAATTACTTAGGACAAGCACGCTTAACCCGGAGTTTTATGAGATGAGCACCGAGAAAGAAGATGCATCTTGTTGGTATGAGTAGTACTATCAAATCTTTTAAGCTCTCCTCAAATGTATAGTCAGCCTACGATCTCGAGAATCTCCCTCTTATTCGGGTGTGGGATTGGTTCATTCATGTTCCCCTCCCTCCGCTTTGGAAGCCTTGCAGCCGATCATTGGCCAGGTGCCTTCTTGCACTCAGCGATCACTCCACTCTTGACCCCGGGCATTACATAAGTTTTTAAGAAGATTAGTATTGAAAATGAAAGATGAAAAATTTCTTCTTACCTTGCTCTGTTTTAGGTCAAGAGAGGATGGAGAGGATATTTTGTTCAAGTATTAGAGAGGAATGATGTTGGAAGGTTTGTGGTGATAAGATGAAAAATAAAATTATTCCCCTGACAACCGCATGATGGCCAAAATATGGGTAAAGTAGGAGGATAATGTTTTTGTTTTTGGTAGTTGTTTAATGTAATGGGGAATCAATGAGTTGTTGTTGAGGAAAAAAAGATTTGGATTGATTCCCCTATAGTGGCGAGAAAGTTGAGTCTTGTAGTAGGATTATATTTTTTTTAATTTTTTTGTTTTCTTAATAATTGTAGCAAAGTTTTGGGAGGTAAAAAAAAATAAGTAGATTTTTTTAATTTTTCCCTGTTGGCGAGAAATACATGGTGTAGGATGATAAAATATTTTTTGTTTTCTTTTCTTTTTGTTAAAGTTATGAATAATTAATTATAAGTATATATAAATATAGGAGGATAAAAATAAGGATGTATAATAATAATAATGTGTATTTTTAAAATAAATTGGAAGTTGTTTGGGAATGTATTATAGAATAAGGTGAAATATTTGTATAAGGATTGGAAATGTGTTTCTATACAAAATACCCATTTGGTCGTCCACTATAAAAATTGTACCATGATATTTTATTTTTTTCTTTGTCCCAAAATTGATGATAATTAGTGATAATATAAATCCCAAATGGATAATAAGTCCCACAATCTTATGAGTCCCATAATCACTTATTCTAAAATCGAGTTATTAATTCTATCGGACATATATGAGACTTAGTGAAATAAGTCTCCTAAATTATCAAAGGGTCCAATTTTACTAATGTCCGCCCCAAGCGGATATGACAGACGATTCACAACTTAAATACAAAATGGACTAACAAATCCCGGACAATACCAATGAGAACCCGATAAAACGAGTCTAAAATACGGAAATAAATAAATAACAAATACAAGTTATCACTTAAAGTCTACATTCCATCACCAAATTACAATCCGAAATTCAACAAGGTAGTAACTTAACGTGAAGGGGTCATACGCCTCAATTACAAACCCGAATTGATTAGGGATACAAAAGTCCAACAACAACATAATAAGAAAAAGAGTCCAATCAACAACAAGATGCAAAAATCCAACAAAGCGTAGTACAAGGTCTCAATCCGAGAGGTTCAAAGCATCCCCATCGAAATCCTCATCTAAGGTTAGAAAAAAGGGATGAGACAAAAATCTCGGTGGATGGGGTGATGGGTAAAAGTAGTGTGGCGTAATAGTTAATGTGAGAAAACAGTTATACTGAAATCGCATGAGTATGATGCATGGTTTCACACACAGTTCACAAGCGTCATGATAAAATATTTAAATAATATTTTTATACTGATTTAAGAAAATTCATGGTCACACAGGCACTATGTGATACAATCGAAGAGGGTAGGATTGCGTACGGAGTGTAACGCCAATCCTATGCAAGGCAAATAATGGTTGCAAATGTACGGACTTATAGCGCCAACCAATGCAAAACAGGTAGCGGTTGCGTACGGAAATGTAACGCCAACCAAAACGGACGATAACTCCGAATCGTGGATGGTAGACAACGATTCCTTCGTTCTTCCTTGTAACTCCCGGTCAGTATGGTCCAAGACCGCACCTTATCGCTCCGTAGGCAAAGACAAAATCCCAGAGAGTTTGCGAGGCTCTGGATCCGTCATAATCATGATTATACCAAGACTACGACTCCACTTCCCATGGACAAACTCCGTCCCTCGTTGCGGGATTAGGACGATGGGGCCGGAAGAGTGGAATAAAGTGTCAGCTGCCCGGTTCCATCCCCGACGTATCCATTCCATTTGATTTCGACACACCAAGTTGACTCAGCGGAAAGTAATTACAATTACAGACCAACCTGTGCAAATGAAAGAGTATTATTGATTGAGGGAAGCGATTTAGGAAATATTTTAAAAAATGCGAGTGGCAATTATGGCATTGGTGGAGTTTTTGGATGAAGATGATTATCGGAAGGATAAGCAACCTTCGATATCTTGAAAGAATTGGTGGAACATAAGTCCCGAATTATAGAATCAATTAGCAAAGCGGGTGCCGCTCATGACGGGTATTAATCGATCAAATTGATCCGATAAGTTAGGGAGTTTTGGGAAAGTAAAATATTTAAATTAAATCTCAATTTCAGAGAGTCCAGGGCTATTTTAGTAAAAAGAGAAAATAATTTGATTTAGGTCCTTTATAAAAGAAAATTGTAATTTAGCCCCGTTTTGTAAAAACCAACACTTTTGGGGTTAAAAATTGAATAAATAAATATCCCGACCTTGAAAAATTATGAGGTCAGTTCCTAAATTCTCCAAATTGTCCAGAGATTCAGGTTTTTAAAGTTTTATGGTCGAGTTTTTATAAAAATCTCATATTGGCCCCAAATTTGTAAAAATTGTCAATTCGGACCTTAAGTTTTAAAATTGAACTCACAAACCGGAAGGGCTTTTAATGTGATTCCAGTTGGAAAATGTCACTAAGGTTGATAGGATATTGGGACAAAAGCAGTTTTTAAAAGCAATATGTGTAGGTCCTTCAACTTTGAAAATATCATTTTGTCCCATTTTAAAATAATTGCCTTTAAGGCTTTTAGGGTCCAATTGTTATGAAATTTGAACCTTGGGTCCAAAATTCAATTAAGTTATAGTTAAGTTAGTATTCCAGGTGCATGGGCTGCATAAGTCCTGGAATTTTCATTTGGGTCCTCAAGTTTAATATTTTTCACATTAGTCCTCAATTTTAGAAAAAATTGTTTTCCAAGCCCTAACCACTTGATTTTTGGAATACCTTTAAAATATGTGATTCCCAGTAACTTAAAAGTAAAAATTTCAATTTATAAAGTTTAGGTCTGGTACAGTTTTTCAAAATTGCAAAGTAGCCCTTAAACTTTCAAAATCTTACAATCTAGTCCTTGGGCTTTTAAAGGTTGATTTTATTTATCTTAAAACTATTAAAACATTATTAAAATGTCCAAAAGTCATTTTTGAACCTGAGTACAGTCCCAAATTTCGAAATTTGCAGAGGGGTCCTTTAACTTTTATTTTTTTCTTGCAATTTAGTCCACCAACTTTCCATTTTTGCATTTTTAAGTCCAAAATTGAAATTTAATCAATTATGCTCGACTTTTCCAGGTTATAAGTCATCCAAAACATATATTTTAAAGATCATACACATGCATGTCCAATATATACAAGAATTCATCAATTAAAGCATTAAAGTGTACATGCATGCACCTAAAATTCAATAAATAGTAATTTTGAGCAACTCTTGAGAATTTTTCATGATTTGATATATAAAATTGACATGCAATACATAGATTATATATATCTCAAGGCTCATGATCAAATTTTCTACATGCATTTTAATAAAACACCTAAAAGTTGGAAAAATAATTTTCCACCCACCTTAATTTTGGAAATTGTGAAATAAAAGGATAATTTCACAATTTTTTGGATGAGGCTTCTTAGGTCAGCCCCTAAGTCAAGAAAATATCAAAATTTGGAGTTAGAAAAATGAGAGAAAAATTAAGGAGAAAAGAAGGAAATAAGAAATGAAAAGGACTACACTTTACCTTCAGGTGTAGTAGATGTTTGAGACTAGTTGAAGCTCAAAATTGGAACTTTGGTTCAACTCAAAATCTCCTAAGGTCAGCCCCTATTTCTCAAAAATGAAAAGGGGTGTTAAAATTTGAAAAAAATAGGAAGAGAGAAAGAAGGGTCTAGTACACAATCTTACCTTGTAGTCAAATTTTTTCTACTATTTTCTTCTTCAAGCTTGAGGTCCTTCTTCAAAATATTGTCAAGCTCTAACCTTCAAAGTCTTCTAAATGTACCTCCAAAACCAAATTTAAACTTAAGTTAAGAAGGTGGAAGAGATGAACAATGTGATATCCAAAAATGGATTCAAGCTAAAATTTCTTACCTTTTAGTATAGTGGTTCGATTTTTATGATGTATGAGGAGGAAAATATTGAATTTTTTTCTAAGTATGGAAGAAAAAGAAGAAAGTAAGAGTAGAGAGATGTTGGGAGTTTTTAGAGAGAAGGAGGGGAGGATTTTTTTGGAAGTATTAGAATACGTGTTGATGAAATGAAAGAGAAATTTTGTGCAAAAATTGCCATATGGGTCGTGTAGTATGAGAGAGAGGGAGATGATTTTGATCAAATTGTGTCTTGTAATTTGTCTCTTGCATGGAGACAAAAATGCAAGTCAAAGTGTGGGTCAATTTGAATTTGAGAGAATAATAAGAATGTTTGTTAAGGGGGAATAAGTTGGGAAAATAGTAATAAAGAATTGGTGTATAAGATGATGTGTATAATGTTTGAATTAATGATATAATTATACACAAGATGACTAATATATGGTGTATGTGTACAAGAGTTGGATGATATTTTTATCCCAAAATATCCACAATGGCCGCCCACTATGAGGTAAAATGGTAATTCCATATATTTTTTTTTTGTCCCAATTTTGATGATAATAGATGAAATATATCAATCTCCAAAATAATTAGTGATTTCCTTGATCACTTGTAAGTCTCATGATCACTTAATCTAAATCAACATCTTAATTCTATAAGGTAAAAGTCTCTAAAATAAATAGTCTCTTAAAATTCTAAGGTGACTAATAAATACAAAATAGTAATAATGATCAATCAAGTGATCATAAATGAGGAATAAAATTAATGATGATCATGATCACAAGTAATTAAATAAAAGAAAATAAAATACAAAATGTATATATTATTATTAATTACCCGTCAAAATAACGATAAAATAGTCGATCAAAAGCTTAAACAACAATAAGGTTCAACTAATAGCTTGGAAAAAATCGGCTTCACATCCTCCTCCTTAAAAGAATTTGGTCCCCAAATTCTCTTGAAATAGTTCGGGATATTGATTCCTTATGTCATCTTCCATTTCCCACGTTGCGTCTTCGTCTCGGTTGTGGTTTTGCCACACCACTTTAACCATCGGAATTTCTTTCTTACGCAATTGTCGTATCGCCGATCGATGATCCCGATTGGCCTCTCGGTGTAGGATAGATTTTCCATTAGAGGAGAGGAGTATCTCGAGTGATGATATGCTCTAACTGCTGATACTTCTTCGGTCTCGACACGTGGAATACATCGTGCATTCCGCATACGGTCTTTGTAACTCGAGTGCAGCCAGGCTAACTTCCCGATCCTCTAAAAAATCTTGTAAGGTCCAACATATCTCGGACTCAATTTGCCTCCTTTCTTTGGATTGATCAATCCTTTCCGTGGTGAGAGTCTAAGAAATACTTCATCACCGACTTCAAATTCCAAATCCTTTCTTCTCTTGTCCGCGTAACTCTTTTGGCGACTCACAGTATGCGAATCCGCTCCTTGATCACTTGACCTTCTCCATGGCCTCCCGAACTAAGTCGACCTTTGGAATCGAGGCGACTTTCGCTTTCTCTTTCGGAGTCCATTGGTCATCAATCTCCCAATGTAGTGGGATCTACATTTTTGCCCATATAATGCCTCATGGGGTGCCATCCCAATCGTGGCTTGATAAGTTATTGTAGGCGAACTCGGCTAATGGTAAGTGCGAATCCCAACTTCCTTGAAAGTCCAGTGCGGTGCTCGCAACATATCTTCAAGGGTTTGAATTGTTGCTCGACTGTCCATCGGTTTGTGGATGTCTTCTTTGTCTTCAAACTTAGTGAGGTACCCAATTCCTCGTGTAAGCACTTCCAAAACTGAGACAAACCTCGGGTCTCTGTCGGATACTATATCATTGGTACTCCATGCAAATCGAATGATTTCTGATATAATGCGTGCAAGTTTCTGCAAGCTATCGGTTTTCTTGATGGGTAAAAAGTGTGCGATTTCGCGGAGTCGGTTCACAACTACCCGGATAGCGTCCTGGCCTCTTTCTCGGTCCTTGGTAGATCCGTCACGAAGTCCATTGTTATATGTTCCCATTTCCACTCGGGAATTCTCAAGCGGTTGTAGTAAAACCGGATGGTCGTTGGTGTTCTCGCTTTTACTCGTTGACAAGTCAAACATCTCGCAGCGAACTTCGCTAGCTACCTGGTTCTTGAGTTTATCCACCAATAACCGTTTCAAATCTTTATACATCTTGTTTCCTCCGGGATGTATAGTGTATTTTGAACGGTGTGCCTGTTAGGATTTTATTCCTAACTGCATTCGTCATTTGGTACACACACTCGATTCTAGGATCCGATAACTCCATCTTGTACCGAGAATTCGATCTTTCTCCTTTAAGTATCTTCTCCTTCGATTTTTTGAAGATGTGTGTCTTTTTCTTGTGCTTCTTTGATCTCACTCAGAGATTGGGTGTAATCAAATGTTAGCACATGAAATACGAGTATTGGTTCTCGCCGATTCCAATTGCTCAGCTCCTCCTTTAATGATTCCCACTCTCGAATCATAAGTCCGCTAAGCTCGCTTTACGCTAGAGCGTGCGCTCTGACGTTAGCTTTTAGGGATGGTATTGAATATCAAAGTGATAGTCCTCAATCAACTCCATCCATCTCCGTTGCCTCGGTTGAGATCTTTCTCGGGAGAATAGATACTTCAAGCTCTTATGATCCGTGAAAACCGTAAATGTTGCTCCGCAGAGATAGTGTCTCCAATTCTTTAATGCGAAAACTATCGCCAATTCCAGTCATGCGTTGGGTAATTGGCCTCATACGGCTTGAGCTTTCGTGATGCATAGCGATAACCTTTCCTTCTTGCATTTAGTCGCTCCTAGTCCTTCTTTTGATGCATCACCGCACGACAAAGTTTTCTTCCCTTTGGAAGGCTAAGATCGAGCCGTGAAGTAAGTCGCTTTCTTCACTCTTGAAACTCGTCTCGCACTTGTCGTTCCACTCAAACTTGACTTGCTTCCTCGGGTTAGTCGAGTGAGTGGTCCAACTATCTTAGAGAAGTCCTGGATAAATCTTCGATAATATCAGCTAGTCTGAAACTTCGATTCACATACGACTCGGAGTTGTTTCCATTCAACCATTGTTGTACCTTCAAGGATCTACCGCAATCCCAGGGCCGGATACTATATGTCCCAAGAATGCGACTTCACTAAGCCAAAAGTCGCACTTGCCAATTCTTAAAGATACGCCTTATGCTCGTAGTGTCTCTAAAACGATTTTCGGGTGACGTTAGTTTTCTCTAGACTTAGAGTATACAAGTATGTCATCAATGAATATCACTACGAATTGATCCAAATAAGGTTGGAAGACTCGATGCATCGAGGTCCATAAATGCCGGTGCATTCGTCGGACGAAGGCATTACTACAAACTCGTAGTGTCCATATCGGGTTTGAAATGCGATTTGGAAATGCCTCCTTCATGGATTTTCGAGTTGGTAATATCCTTGTTGTAAATCAAACTTCGAAAGTACACCGCTGCTCCTGAAGTTGATCAAATAGTTCGCCTATCCTCGGGAGGATATTTGTTCTTGATGGTCACACTATTAAGTCCACGATAATCTATACATAGTCTTAATGTGCCATCCTTCTTTTTGACGACAAAGACACAGTGCTCCCCACGGAGACGCACTCGGCCTGGATAAATCCCACATCCATCGGTTTTGTAATTGCGTTTTCAACTCTTGTAACTCAAGAGGAGCCATTCTATACGGTGTTCGGCAATGCAAGGGTCCCGGCAACACCGATGGTGAACTCGACTTCCTATCCAGGAGGGGACAAATGGTGAGTTCTTGTGGAAATACGTCCGTATATGCCGATACTATAGGTACTTGGTTGATTTGTATCTCAACCTTGGGTTTGTTAATTACAAACGCCAAATACCCCCGAGCCCCTCTAGTGATCGCTTCTTCTCGCTTTCATTGCTGAAATGATCGGGCAATCTTAACGTGCCCTTCCCGAAATCTCCACTTGGTTTAAGTTCACATAGCTTAATGGACTTGTTATGGCAATCCATTTGTGCATGGTGTGCATATAACCAGATTCATTCCCAATATTACGTCGTATTCGGATATAGGTAATAAGATCAAATCGGCGGGGAAAGTTTATCTCGGCAATCTTAACTTCGCATGCATTATAGATAATATCGTTATCCGACTCGCACCCATAGGAGTTGACACTTCTAAAGCATATAGGCATATGTTCCATGCATGCATGCGGTTTGTGTACAAAATGCGGTGCAACAAATGAATGCGTTGATCCAGGGTCGAACAATATTTTAGCGTAGTGGTTAGATACTAGAAGCACCTTCCACCACGCCCATTGCCTCCGGAGCCTCCTATCCAGGCTAGTGCAAATGCTCGGCGGGCATCTCGCCGACTTACCTGGCCGCTTTCCCTCCGTGGTTGCGTTGGTTTGGATCGGTCATTGTACTTTGGCAATCTTGCGGTAGTCTTGGCTACGCCTACGCAAACACCTTCCTTGTTTACGCCTGCCATTTATGGCGGTATGTCCGGCCGGCAATGCGTACATTCTGACTCCGGCTTTCCTTGTCTTCGGTCTTCTTTGTCTGCTCCTGTTTAATCGGTCCTTTCGAAACTTAGGCGGTTTAGATGGTTGTCCCATAGTGGCCTCTTAAAAGCTCGATGGCCTACTCTGCTTGGAACCGTCTAATACGGTTCGATCCCCGACTAATGCGAGAGCTTTGCGCTTACCTTGGTGAGTAGGTTGCCGTTCAGCGATCGCAAGAATCAAGCTCAAGTTCCGTTTCAATCTCGAGTGAACTTGTAAAAGCTTATCTCTTCATCTTGATTGTCCCAGAGCATACTTGGACAATCGGTGAAATTGAACTCATCTGAGCCACAGATCGGGTTCCCTTGCCTCAATCTATGAAATTCATCCCGGCGTGCTTCATTCACGACCGGGGAATATACTGTTCATTGAACTCGGCCAAGAAATTTCCCCATGTTCGATTTCTCGGCCCTGTTCCCATCTCCTTTCAATCCGCCCTCCACGAGTCTCTAGCGGCCCGATTCAGCATTTAAATACAATGAGTGTGACTCTCTGCTCGTCGGAGTATTGAAGAGCATTGAAGATATTTTCCAACTTCTCTATCCATTCTTCCGCTTTCACATCGTCCCGGCTCTCCGGAAGGTTGGTGGGTCGAACCGCAGAATCGCTCCAATGTGCGATCGTTCGCCTCTCGGGTGGGTTCGAGCAGGGGTTGAGGCTCGCCTGTTGCCTCATAAACACCAGTATTTGCTGTAATGCTTGTGCGATTGATTGTCTCCTGCAAGCAGGTGGAGGAGGTGGTGGTAATTCGGGAGGGTACCGGTCCCTGGGTACATCGTCGTCTCCTCGTGGAACGCGACGAGGTCTCCCACGTCCTCGATGTTCTGCCATTCTGTATCTTGGAGCGTTAGTTGCGATTTGCGAGTAAATGAATACAATAATTATTCGCGTAAAGTAAAAGATATCGCAGGGAAAGTAACATCAACACAAGACACTGAATAAATGGCAAAAGGCATATCCATTAATATAAAATTGAATACACCCAAAGTACATCAGCAGAATACTAAGTCAGATACATGGAATCAAAATACATCCGAATCTAGTACAATAATGAAAGGTACAACACTGGATTACACAGCTACAACAACAAAAGTACAATAGAAAATCTGCTAGCTAATCAGTGAGATCGCCATCATCATCGCCGCTTGACTATGCTATGCAGGATCGGGCTGGTCGAGTTGAGGCGGCGCCTCCCTCGCCAATCCACAAAGTCCAACCTTTGCTCAAATCCGAGCCTCATCGAGTGGAGCAGCCTCCGGCTCTCGACATTTGGATCATCTCGGGATCCTCCTCGGGATCCTCCTCGGGATCCTCCTCGGGTCTCCTCAGGATCCTCCTCGGGGTCCTCCTCGGGATCCTCCTCGGGATCGAGTCAGGAGTTCCGCCTCGGGCGGTGGCAATGGCTGAGCATTGGCTGCTAAAGCAGCCTCTAGTGCAGCGTCCTCTCGAGTTAGGGCTGTGTAAAGGTCCTCAATGATCGCTGTCATCTGCTTGATGAGGTCTCCTCCAGCGATCGCGTCTACGGGATAGACGGGCATCAATCTCCCATTTGGCGACCGTCGCTCGTCCTCTTCATTTTCTCCCGCATGTTATCCAGGCGCTCCTCGATACCTTGTATTTGGTCCTCCGCGCTCTTATGGTGTTATCGCGGTCCTTGATGTGATGGTCGATTCGTTCTTCTCATCTTGGCTTATCGCCAAGCGCCGAGTCAGTCTCTGTTATGTTGGCGCTCTTGGCTAGTTACGTGGTCGTGCGTTCGCTTTCCCGGTGCCAATCATCGCCGGTGCCCGGTAATATTCCCGCTCAGCACGGGCATGGAATACATCCCACCACGTAGGCGGCGTCGGCTCCATCCTGATAAAACAAACTAAGGCGGATCAGTCAAAGGTAGAGGAGAGATAAGAAAGAATAAGGAAGAACGAGTAAGGGAAATCAGTCAAAATCAACTAAGTCAAGACAAGTATGATTATGAATCTCAAAGTATGCATTCTAACTTAGTTCAAATATCAATAAGACGGTTCTACGCCAATTTGAAATTGATTTCACACTTAATGAGTCAAGTCGCGGTACTACCCAAAACACATCGTGGTCCTATCCTGGGTCAGCTCGGTGTAAGTTTCCATCTTACTAGCCGAGCTCTGATACCACTCTTACTGTCACGCCCCAAACGGGACGCGACGAACGATTCACAACTTAAATACAAATGGACTAACAGTCTAGACAATACCAATGAGAACCCAATAAAGCAGAGTCTAAATAGCAGCGGAAATAAATAACAGATACAAGTTATCACTTAAAGTCTACATTCCATCACCAAATTACAATCCGAAATTCAACAAGGTAGTAACTTAACGTCAAAGGGTCATACGCCCCTCAATTACAAACCCGAATTGATTAGGATACAAAAGTCCAACAACAACATAATAAGAAAAGAGTCCGATCAACAACAAGATGCAGTAAATCCAACAAGCGTAGTACAAGGTCTCAATCCAGAGCCGGTTCAGCATCCCCAGCGAAATCCTCATCTAAGGTTAGAAAACAGGCGGGGATGAGACAAAAATCTCAGTAGATGGGGTGATAGGTAATGCAGTGTGGCGTAATATAGTTAATGTGAGAAAACAGTTTATACGAAATCGCGTGAGTATGATGCATGGTTTCACACACGATTCTAGCGTCGTGATAAAATATTTAAATAATATACTTATACGATTTAAGAAAACAATTCATACGGTCACACAGGCACTATGTGATACAGTCGAAGCAGGTAGGATTGCGTGCGGAGGTGTAATGCCAATCTGCAAGGCAAATAATGGTTAAGTATGCGGACTTATGGCGCAACAAACCAATGCAAAAATAAGCGATTTGCATGCGGAAATGTAACGCCAACCAAAGCGGGACGATAACTCCGAATCGTGTGGATCGATAACGATTCCTTCGTTCTTCCTTGTAACTCCCGGTAAGTATGGTCCAAGACCGCACCTTATCGCTCCGTAGGCAAAGACAAAATCCCGATGGGCAGAGCCGGGCGAGGCTGATCTGTCATAATCATGATTATACCAAAGACTACGACCGCTTCCCTTGGACAAACTCCGCCCCTCGATTTGCGGGATTAGGGCGATGGGGCGGAAGAGTGGAATAGCAAACGAGCTGCCGGTTCCATCCCGACATCCATTCCGAGTGTGAGCTCGACACACCAAGTTGACTCGGGCGGGAAGGTAATTACAATTACGAGCGGTCAACCATGAAAAGTATTATTGATCAGGAAGCGGTTTAGGAAATATTTTAAAAATGCGAGTGGCAATTATGGCATTGGTGGAGTTTTTGGATGAAGATGATTATCGGAAGGATAAGCAACCTTCGATATCTTGAAAGATTGGGTGGAACATAAGTCCCGTTATAGAATCAATTAGCAAGGCGAGGAAGTCGCTCCGATCGGGTATTAATCGGTCAAATTGATCCGATAAGTTAGGGGTTTTTGGGAAAGTAAAATATTTAAATTAAATCTCAATTTCAGAGAGTCCAGGGCTATTTTAGTAAAAGAGAAAATAATTTGATTTAGGTCCTTTATAAAAGAAAAATTGTAATTTAGCCCCGTTTTGTAAAAACCAACACTTTTGGGGTTAAAAATTGAATAAATAAATATCCCGACCTTGAAAAATTATGAGGTCAGTTCCTAAATTCTCCAAATTGTCCAGAGATTCAGGTTTTTAAAGTTTTATGGTCGAGTTTTATAAAATCTCACATTGGCCCCAAATTTGTAAAAATTGTCGATTAGGACCTTAAGTTTTAAAAATTCGGAACTCACAAACCGGAAGGGCTTTTAATGTGATTCCAGTTGGAAAATGTCACTAAGGTTGGTAGGATATTGGGACAAAAGCAGTTTTTAAAAGCAATATGTGTAGGTCCTTCAACTTTTGAAAATATCATTTTTGTCCCATTTTAAAATAATTGCCTTTAAGGCTTTTAGGGTCCAATTGTGATGAAATTTGAACCTTGGGTCCAAAATTCAATTAAGTTATAGTTAAGTTAGTATTCCCAGGTGCATGGGCTGCATAAGTCCTGGAATTTTCATTTGGGTCCTCAAGTTTAATATTTTTCACATTAGTCCCTCAATTTTAGAAAAATTGTTTTCCAAGCCCTAACCACTTGGATTTTTGGAATACCGTTAAAATATGTGATTCCCAGTAACTTAAAAGTAAAATTTCAATTTATAAAGTTTAGGTCTGGTACAGTTTTTAAAATTGCAAAGTAGCCCTTAAACTTTCAAAATTTTACAATCTAGTCCTTGGGCTTTTAAAGGTTGATTTTATTTATCTTAAAACCATTAAAACATTATTAAAATGTCCAAAAGTCATTTTTGAACCTGAGTACAGTCCTAAATTTCGAAATTTGCAGAGGGGTCCTTTAACTTTTATTTTCTTGCAATTTAGTCCACCAACTTTCTATTTTTGCATTTTTAAGTCCAAAATTGAAATTTAATCAATTATGCTCGACTTTTCCAGGTTATAAGTCATCCAAAACATAGATTTTAAAGATCATACACATGCATGTCCAATATATACAAGAATTCATCAATTAAAGCATTAAAGTGTACATGCATGCACCTAAAATTCAATAAATAGTAATTTTGAGCAACTCTTGAGAATTTTCATGATTTGATATATAAAATTGACATGCAATACATATATTATATATATCTCAAGGCTCATGATCAAATTTTCTACATGCATTTTAATAAAACACCTAAAAGTTGGAAAAATAATTTTCCACCCACCTTAATTTTGGAAATTGTGAAATAAAAGGATAATTTCACATTTTTTTTTGATGAGGCTTCTTAGGTCAGCCCCTAAGTCAAGAAAATATCAAAATTTGGAGTTAGAAAAATGAGAGAAAAATTAAGGAGAAAAAAGGAAATAAGGAAATGAAAAGGACTACACTTTACCTTGTGTAGTAGATGTTTGGAGACTAGTTGAAGCTCAAAATTGGAACTTTGGTTCAACTCCAAAAATCTCCTAAGGTCAGCCCCTATTTCTCAAAAATGAAAAGGGGTGTTAAAATTTGAAAAAAAAAATAGGAAGAGTAGGAAAGAAGGGGTCTAGTACACAATTCTTACCTTGTAGTCAAATTTTCTCTACTATTTTCTTCTTCAAGCTTGAGGTCCTTCTTCAAAATATTGTCAAGCTCTAACCTTCAAAGTCTTCTAAATGTACCTCCAAAACCAAATTTAAACTTAAGTTAAGAAGGTGGAAGAGATGAACAATGTGATATCCAAAAATGGATTGAAGCTAAAATTTCTTACCTTTTAGTATAGTGGTTCGATTTTTATGATGTATGAGGAGGAAAATGTTGAATTTTTCTAAGTATGGAAGAAGAAAGTAAGAAGAAGAGTAGAGATGTTGGGAGTTTTTAGAGAGAAGGAGGAGGATTTTTGCAAGACTTAGAACATGAGTTGGTGAAATGAAGAGAAATTTTGTGTAGGAAATGGCCATATGGCCGTCCACTTCAAGAGAGAGGGGGAGATGATTTTGATCAAATTGTGTCTTGTAATTTGTCTCTTGCATGGAGACAAAAATGCAAGTCAAAGTGTGGGTCAATTTGAATTTGAGAGGAATAAGAAGAATGTTTGTTAAGTGGGAATAAGTTGGGGAAAATAGTAATAAAGAATTGGTGTATAAGATGATGTGTATAATGTTTGAATTAATGATATAATTATACACAAGATGACTAATATATGGTGTATGTGTACAAGAGTTGGATGATATTTTTATCCCAAAATATCCATCATGGCCGTCCACTATGAGGGTAAAATGGTAATTCCATATATTTTTTTTGTCCCAATTTTGATGATAATAGATGAAATATATCAATCTCCAAAATAATTAGTGATTTCCTTGATCACTTGTAAGTCTCATGATCACTTAATCTAAATCAACATCTTAATTCTATAAGGTAAAAGTCTCTAAAATAAATAGTCTCTTAAAATTCTAAGGTGACTAATAAATACAAAAATAGTAATAATGATCAATCAAGTGATCATAAATGAGGAATAGAATTAATGATGATCATGATCACAAGTAATTAAATAAAAGGAAATAAAATACAAAATGTATATATTATTATTAATTACCCGTCAAAATGACGCGGTAAAATAGTCGATCAAAAGCTTAAACAACAATAAGGTTCAACTAATAGCTTCGGAAAAATCGGGGCTTCACACAAGTAATTAAATAAAATGAAATAAAATACAAAATGTATATATTATTAATAATTACCCGTCAAAATGACGCGGTAAAATAGTCGATCAAAAGTATAAACGACAATAAGGATCAATTAATAGCTCGGAAAAATCGGGGCTTCACATCCTCCCCTCCTTAAAAGAATTTGGTCCCCAAATTCTCTTAAGAATAGTTCTGGATATTGATTCCTCATGTCTTCTTCCTTCTCCCACGTTGCGTCTTCGTCCTTGCCGGATTTCTGGCCACACCGGTTTAACCATCGAATTTCTCTTACGCAATCGTCCGATATCTGTTGATCAATGATCCGGATCGGCCTCTCGGTGTAGGATAGATTTTCCATTAGAGGAGGAGTATCTCGAGTGATGATATGCTCGGGATCTGGTTGATACTTCTTCAATCTCGATACGTGGAATACATCGTGCATTCCCCGCATATGGTCCGGTAACTCGAGTGGTGGGCTAATTTCCGATCCTTTGTAAAATCTTGTAAGGTCCAACAATCTCGACTCAACTTGCCTCCTTTCTTTGGATTGATCAATCCTTTCCGTGGTGAGAGTCTCGAGAAATACTTCATCACCGACTTCAAATTCCAAATCCTTTCTTCTCTTGTCCGCGTAACACTTTTTGCGCGCTCCGAGTCGTCTTGAATCCGCTCCTCGATCGGCTTGACCTTCTCCATGGCCTCCCGAACTAAGTCGACCTTTGGAATTGAGGATGACTTTCGTTTCTCTTCGGAGTCCATTGGTCGTCAATCTCCAAATGTAGTGGGATCTACATTTTTGCCCATATAATACCTCGTATGGTGCCATCCCAATCGTGGCTTGATAACTGTTATTGTAGGCGAACTCGGCTAATGGTAAGTGCGAATCCCAACTTCCTTGAAAATCCAATGTGCGAGGCTGAACATATCTTCAAGGGTTTGAATTGTTCGCTCGGCATTGTCCATCGGTTTGTGGATGTGCTACTCTTGTCTTTGAAACTTAGCGAGGTACCCGGTTCCTCGTGCGAGGCACTTCCAAAATCGGAGACAAACTCGGGTCTCTGTCGGATACTATGTCGATCGGGTACTCCATGCGGTCGAATGATTTCTCGGATATAAGTTTGTGCAAGTTTTAAGCTATCGTTTTCTTGATGGGTAAAAAGTGTGCGATTTAGGTAGTCGGTATACAACTACCCAAATAAAGATCATGGCCTCCTCGGTCCTTGGTAGATCCGTCACGAAGTCCATCGTTATGTGTTCCCATTTTCACTTGGGAATTCTCAACGGTTGTAGTAAACCGATGGTCGTTGGTGTTCGCTTTTACTCGTTGACAAGTTAAACATCTCGCAACGAACTCTCGCTACACTGGTTTTCATGTTTACCCACGCCAATAACTCCTCTTCAAATCCTTATATATCTTGTTTCCTCCAGGATGATGTATAGTGTATTTTGAACGGTGTGCCTGCCTGTTAGGATTTTATTCCTAATATGCTCGTCATTCGGTACACACACTCGATTCCGAAATCGATAACTCCATCTTGGTACCGAGAATTTCGATCTCTCTCCTTTAAGTATCTTCTCCTTCGATTTTTGAAGATGTGCATCTTTCCTGCGCTTCTTTGATCTCATTCAAGAGTTTAGGTTTAACCGAAATGTTAGCACATGAAATCGAGTATTGGTTCTTGTCGATTCCAATTGCTCGCTCTTCTAATGATTCCCACTCTCGAATCATAAGTCCGGCTAAGCTCGCCTTTCTCTTAGAGCGTCCGCTACGACGTTAGCTTTCAGGGATGGTATTGAATATCAAAGTGATAGTCCTCAATCAACTCCATCCATCATCGTTGCCTCGATTGAGGTCTTTCTCGAGAGAATAGGTACTTCAAGCTCTTATGGTCCGTGAAAACCGTGAATGTTGCTCCGTAGAGATAGTGTCTCCATTTCTTCAACGCCAACACTATTGCCAATTCCAAGTCATCGTTGGATAATTGGCCTCATACGGCTTGAGCTTTCGTGATGCATAAGAGATAACTTTTCCTTCTTATATGAGCACTGCTCCTAGTCCTTCTTTTGATGCATCACTGTAGACGACAAAGTTTTATGTTCCCTTTGGAAGGGCTAAGATTGGAGCTGTAGTAAGTCGTTTCTTCAGCTCTTGGAAACTCGCCTCGCACTTGTCATTCCACTCAAACTTGACTTGCTTCTGGGTTAGTCGAGTGAGTGGTCCGGCTATCTTGGAAAAATCCTGGATAAATCTTCGATAATATCCAGCTAGTCCTAGGAAACTCATGATTTCCGTTACAAACTCGGGTTGTTTCCATTCAACCACTGTCTGCACCTTCGAAGGATCCACTGCAATCCCAGTGTCGGATACTATATGTCCCAAGAACGCGACTTCACTAAGCCAAAATTCGCACTTGCTGGATTTGGCATACAGCTTATGCTCTCGTAGTATCTCTAAAACAATTTTCAGATGACGTTCGTGCTCTTCTCTAGACTTAGAGTATACGAGTATGTCATCAATGAATATCACTACGAATTGATCCAAATAAGGTTGGAAGACTCGTGCATCGGTCCATAAATCTTTGCCCGGTGCATTAAATCAGACCGAAAGGCCTCACTATAAACTCGTAGTGTCCATATCGGGTTTGAAATGCGATTTTGGAAATGTCTCCTTGGAGATCTTGATTGGTAATATCCTTGTTGTAAATCAAACTTGAGTACAATCGCTCCTTGGAGTTGATCAAACAGTTCGTCTATCCTCGGGGGGATATTTGTTCTTGATGGTCACACTATTAAGTCCACGATAATATATACATAGTCTTAATGTGCCATCCTTCTTTTTGGCAAAGACAGTGCTCCCCACGGAGACGTGCTCGATCGGATAAATCCCACATCAATCGGTTTTTGTAATTGCGTTTTCAACTCTTGTAACTCAAGAGGAGCCATTCTATACGGTGTTCGGCAATCGGCAGTCCCGGCAACACTCGATGGTGAATCGACTTCCTATCAGGAGGGACAGGTGGTGAGTTCTTGTGGAAATACATCCGTGTATTCGATACTACACAGTACTTGGTTGATTTGTGTCTCAACTTGGGTTTGTTAATTACAAACGCCAAGTACCCCGAGCCCCCTCTAGTGATCGCCTCTCGTTTTCATTGTTGAAATGATTGGGGCAATCTTAACTCGTGCCCTTCTTCCGAAATCTCCACTTCGGTTTTAGGGTTCACATAGCTTAATGGACTTGTTATGGTCCATTTGTGCATGGTGTGCTGATAATCATTCATTCCCAATATCACGTCGTATTCGGATATAGGTAATAAGATCAAATCGGCGGGGAAAGTTTATCTCAGCAATCTTAACTTCGCATGCATTATACATAATATCTGTTATCTGACTTGCACCCATAGGAGTTGACACTTCTAAACATATAGGCATATGTTCCATGCATGCATGCAGTTTGTGTACAAAATGCGGTGCAACAAATGAATGCGTTGATCCAGGGTCGAATAGTATTTTAGCATAGTGGTTAGATACTAGAAGCGTACCTTCCACCACATCTGTTGCCTCCGGAGCCTCCTGTCCGGCTAGTGCAAATGCTCGAGCGGGCATCCTTGCCCGATTACCCTGGCCATTTCTAGACCTTCTGCGGTTGCGTCATTTAGTTCGGTCATCGTCGTCTTCGGCAATCTTGCGGCTGGTGCTGACATTACCACAAATAAGAAACACCTTCCTTGTTTACGCCCGCGATTTGTTGGCGGTATGTCCTGGTTTACGGCAATGTGCACACTCTTGACCCGGCTTTCCTTTCCTCAGTCGGTCTCTTTCCCTTGTCTGTTTTTTATTAAGCTGGTCCCTTCAAACTTAGCGGCGGTTTAGACGGGCTCGTCCCCATTGTCCTCTTAAGATCGTTTCGATGGCCTATTCTATTGAATACGTCAATACAGTTCGATCACCCCGACTCAATGCGGAGAGATGCCTTTATCAGGGCTGAGTAGGTTGCCGATTCAACAATCACAGTACATTTCAAGTTCGGTCTCAATCCTCGAGTGAACTTGTAAAGCTTATCCTCTTGATCGATTGGTGCCCCAGAGCATACTTGGACAATCGGTGAAACTCGGACTCGTACTAAGCTACATTCGTCGATTCCTTGCCTCAATCTGTGAAATTCATCTCGGCGTGCTTCTTTCACAACCTGTGGAATATCTTGTTCATTGAACTCGGCCAAGAAATTTCCCCATGTTTTTACTACTTCGGTCTATTCCCATCTCCTTTCAACCGCCCTCCCAGTCTCTAGCCCGATTCCGGATGAAATACGGCCCGGTGTGACTCTCGCTCGTCGGAGTATTGAAGAAAGCATTGAAGATATTCTCGCCTTCTCTATCCATTCTTCGCTTTCACATCGTCCGCTCTCCCAAGAAGATTGGTGGGTCGAACCGCAGAATCACTCCAACGTGCGATCGTTCGCCTCTCTCGGCGCGGGTTCGGGAGCACGGGGTTGAGGCTCGCTTATTGCCTCATAAAAACCAAGATTTCTTTGTAAGAGGCTTGTGCGGTCGATTGTCTCTGCGCGGTGGAGGAGGTGGTTGTAATGGGAGAGGGTACCCAATCCCCGGGTACATTATCGTCTCTCGTGAACGCGACGAGGTCTCCCACATCCTCGATGTTACGCCATTCGTATCTTGAAGCGTTAGTTGCGATTGGCGAGTAAATGAATACAATAATTATTTGCGTAAAGCAAGGAATATCGCAGGAAAGTAACATCAAACACAATACACTTTGAATAAATAGCAAGAGGCATATCCATTAATGTAAAATTTGATTACACCCAAAGTACAACAAAGAAAAATTACTAAGTCGATACATCGAACCAAAAATACATCCGAATCTAGTACAAAAGAAAGTAAGGTACATCACTGGAATACGGCTACAACAACAAAAGTACAAAGCGACAATCGCTAACTAATCGGTGAGATCGCCATCATCGCCGCTCGCGGACTATGTCTATAATCGGGGTTGGGTCGGCTGAGGTGGCGCCTCAACCTCGGGCCAATCACGAAGTCCAACCCTTTGCTCGAATCCCGAGCCTCATCGAGTGGAGCGGCCTCGAGTGCCTCGGCTCTCCAATGTCGACCGGATCTCCTCGGGATCCTCCTCGGCCGTCAGTACGAGGCTCGCCTCGGGGTGGCAATGGTGAGCATTAGTCGCTAAAGCGACCTCTAAAGCGTCTCTCCGAGCTAGGGCCTGTGTAAGGTCCTCTATGATTGTCATTTGCTTGATGAGGGTCTTCTCCAAGCTCTCAACGGTGCCACGGGATAGGCGGGCGTCAATCTCCCATTTCTGGCGGCCGTCACTTGTCCTCTTCATCTTCTCCCGCATGATATCCAAGCGCTCCTGGATACTCTGTATTTGGTCCTCCCGTGCTCTTATGGTGTTATCGCGGTCCTTGATGACAGTAGTCAGCTCGTTCTTCTCATCTTGGCTCATCGCCAAGCGCTGAGTCAGGTCCCTATTGCGTTGGCGCTCCTGGGCTAGTTCTGTGGTCGCGCGTTCACTTTCCCGGTGCCAATGGATCATCAGTGCCCGATAATATTCCCGCTCAGCATGGGCATGGAATACATCCCACCATGTAGGCGGCGTCGGCTCCATCCTGATCAAACAAAACTAAGGCGGATCAGTCAAAGGTAGAGAAAGGATAAGGAGAGAATAAGGAAAGAATGAATAAGGAAATCAGTCAAGAATCAACTAAGTCAAGACAAGTATGACTATGAAATCTCAAAATATGCGTTCTAACTTAGTTCAAATATCAATAAGACGGTTCTATGCCAATTTGAAATCGAATTCACACTTAATTGGTCAAGTCGCAGTACTATCCAAAACACGGATCGGGGTCCTACGGGGTCGGCTCGGTGTAAGTTTCCATCTTACTAGCCGAGCTCGATACCACTCTAATCGTCACGCCCCAAACGAGACGCGATTTAACGATCCACAACTTAAATACAATAACCAAACGGTCGGACAAATATCAACGAGAACCAAATGAGACAGAGTCTAAATAGCGTGAAATAAAAAACAAGCGAATACAACTTGCGTCTACAATCCATAATCCATTTTACAACCCGGAAATCAACAAAATATAGCAACTTAAAGTCAAAGGGTCCTACGCCCTTCAGTTACAAACTAGAATGGAACGAAATACAAAAGTCCGACAACAACATAAGAAAAGAGTCCAATCAACAACAACAAATAGTAAATCCAAAGCAAGCGGAGTACAAGGTCTCAATCAGAGCCGGTTCAAGATCTTCAACAAAATCCTCATCTAAGGTTAGAAAATAGGTGGGGATGAGACAAATCTCGTGGATGGGGTGATCGTGTGCAAGTGTGGCAAGTGTGGCGCAATATAGTTAATGTGAGAAAAACAGTTATATGAAAACGCGTGAGTATGATGCATGGATTCACACACACGATTAAAGCGTCGTGATAAAATATTTAAATAATATACTTATACGATTCAGAAAAGCATTCATGGTCACACAGGCACTATGTGATTCATTCAAGACAGGTAGATTGCGTGCGGAAGTGTAACGCCAATCCCAATGCAAGGCAAATAATGGTTGCGACGGATTTGTAGCGCCAACCAATGCAACCGATGGCAGCGGTTGCGTATGGAAATGTAACGCCAACCAAAAGCGGGTCCGATAACTCCAGGAATCGTGTGGATCGGACAGCGATTCCTTCGTTCTTCCTTGTAACTCCCGGTCGGTATGGTCAAGACCGCACCTTATCGCTCCGTAGGCAAAGACAAAATCCACAGTGGAGCTTGCAAGGCTCGGATCTGTCATAATCATGATTATACCTCAATACTACGACCCGCTTCCCTTGGACAAACTCCATCCCTCGATTGCGGGATTAGGACGATGGGGTAGGAAGAGTGGAATAGTAGCCGAGCTGCCCGGTTCCATACCCGACGTATCCATTCCGACTTTGAGCTCGACACACCAAGTTGACTCGGGCGGGAAAGTAATTACAAGTACAAGCGATCAGCGGGATCGAGAATTATTGATTCGGGGAAGCGGTTTTAGGAATTTTTTTGAAAAACGCGAGTGGCGATTATGGCGTTGGTGGAGTATTTGGATGAAGATGATCATCGGAAGGATAAGAAATCTTCGATATATTGAAAGATTAGGTGGAACATGATTCCCGTTATAGATTCAAAATCGCAAGGCGGGAAATTCTCGCGATCGTTATTGTCGGTCAAATTGATCCGATAGGTCAAGGGTTTTGGGAAAGTAAAATACTTTAATTAAATCTCGAAGTCAGAGGGTCCAGGGCTATTTTAGTAAAAGAGAAAATAATTTGAGTTAGGTCCTTATAAAAGAAAAATTGTAATTTAGCCCCGTTTTGTAAAAACTAACACTTTTGGGGTTAAAAATTGAATAAATGAATATCCCGACCTTGAAAAATTAAGAGATCAGTTCCTAAATTCTCCAAATTGTCCAGAAATTCAGATTTGTAAAATTTTGAGGTCGAGAATTTGTAAAATTCTCACATTGGCCCAAAATTGTAAAAATTGCCAATTCGAACCTTAAGTTTTAAAAATTCGGAACTCACAAACCGGAAGGGATTTTAATGTGATTCCAGTTGGAAAATGTCACTAAGGTTAGTAGGATATTGGGACAAAAGCAGTTTTTAAAAGAAATATGTGTAGGTCCTTTAACTTTTGAAAATATTATTTTTGTCCCATTTTCAAAAATTATTGCCTTTAAGGCTTTTAGGGGTCCAATTATTATGAAATTTGAACCTTGGGTCCAAAATATAATTAAGTTATAGTTAAGTTATTATTTCCAGGTGCATGGGCTACATAAGTCCTGGAAATTTCATTTGGGTCCTCAAGTTTAGTATTTTACACATTACTCCCTCAATTTTAGAAAAAAATGTTTTCCAAGCCCTAACCACTTGGGATTTTGGAACACCTTTAAAATATGTCATTCCCAGTACCTTAAGAGTAAAAATTTCAAATTTTAAAGTTTAGGTCTGGTACAGTTTTAAAAATTGCAAAGTAGCCCTTAAACTTACAAAATTTTACAATCTAGTCCTTGGGCTTTTAAAGGTTGATTTTATTTATCTTAAAACTCTTAAAACTTTATTAAAATGTCCAAAAGTCATTTTTGAACCTGAGTTCATTCCCAAATTTCTAAATTTGCAGAGGGGTCCTTTAACTTTTATTTTCTTGCAATTTAGTCCACCAACTTTCCATTTTTATATTTTTAAGTCCAAAATTGAAATTTAATCAACTATGCTCGAATTTTCCAGGTTATAAGGCATCCAAAACATAGATTTTAAAGATCATACACATGCATGTCCAATACATACAAGAATTCATCAAATAGAACATTAAAGTGTACATGCATGCACCTAAAATTCAATAAATAGTAATTTTGAGCAACTCTTGAGAATTTTCATAATTTGATACATAAAATTGACATGCAATACATAGATTATATATATCTCAAGGCTCATGATCAAATTTTCTACATGCATTTAATCAAAACACCTAAAAGTTGGAAAATATTTTTCCACCCACCTTAAAATTGAAAATTGTGAAATAAAAGGATAATTTCACAATTTTTGGATGAGGCTTCTTAGGTCAGCCCCTAATTCAAAAAAATATCAAAAATTTGAAGTTAGAAAAATGAGAGAAAAATTAAGGAAAAAAAGAAGGAAATAAGGAAATGAGAAGGACTACACTTTACCTTGTGTAGTAGGTGTTTGGAGACTAGTTGAAGCTTAAAATTTGAAACTTTTGGTTCAACTCCAAAATCACCTAAGGTCAGCCCCTATTTCTCAAAAATGAAAAAGGGGTGTTAAAATTTGAAAAAAAATAGAAAGAATAGGAAAGGGGTCTAGTACTCAATTCTTACCTTGTAGTCTAAATTCCTCTACTATTTCTTCTTAAAGCTTGAGGTCCTTCTCCAAAAATGTTGTCAAGCTCTAATCTTCAAAGTCTTCTAAATGTACCTCCAAACCAAATTCAAACTTAAGTTAAGAAGGTGGAAGAGATGAACAATGTGATATCAAAAATGGATTGAAGATAAAATTTCTTACCTTGGTATAGTTTGGTTCGATTTTTATGGAGTATAAGGAGGAAATGTTGAAAATTTTTCTAAGTATAGAAGAAGAAAATAAGAAGAAGAGTAGAGAGAAGTTGGGAGTTTTTAGAGAGAAGGAGGAGGATTTGTGTAGGAGATGAATGTGTTAATGATAAAAATGAAATGGAATTTTGGCACAAAATGGCCCTCATGGCCGTCCACCTAGTGAGAGTTGGGGAGAGGAATTTTTTTCAAATTGTGTCTTGCATTTTGCCTCATGCATGGGAGACAATTTGAAGGTCAAAGGTATGGACAAGACTTGGTTTGAATGGAATGTTGGAAGACTTCCAACATGTTGGCAAAAAAATATTAAAGAAGTGATGTGAGGGATGATGTGTATAATGTTTGAATTAATGGTATAATTATACACAAGATGACTAATATATGGTGTAGGTGTACAAGAGTTGGATGATATTTTTACTCCAAAATATCCATGTTGGCCGTCCACTTCAAGGGTATTATGGTAATTCCATATATTTTTTTGTCCCAAATTTGATGATAATAGATGAAATATATCAATCTCCAAAATAATTAGTGATTTCCTTGATCACTTGTAAGTCTCATGATCACTTAATCTAAATCAAATTCTTAATTCTATAAGGTAAAAGTCTCTAAAATAAATAGTCTCTTAAAATTCTAAGGTGACTAATAAATACAAAAATAGTAATAATGATCAATCAAGTGATCATAAATGAGGAATAGAATTAATAAAGATCATGATCACAAGTAATTAAATAAAATGAAATAAAATACAAAATGTATATATTATTAATAATTACCCGTCAAAATGACGCGGTAAAATAGTCGATCAAAAGTATAAACGACAATAAGGATCAATTAATAGCTCGGAAAAATCGGGGCTTCACATAATCAATCATATTAATTCAAAAATATATGTATATATAATTGTAAACCTTGGTCAATTCAACTCAACTTAAAGTTCATTTTAACGCGAATGAGATCTTCTATTCTAAAATGGTATTTCATCTACTATTCCATCGTACATATGATTGTTTTTTGACGGATATAACTCGCCTTATAAAAACTCACAATGTATGACTGAAATAGGGTAAGTTTTATATACTTAACAATTATTTGTGCGGTGATTCGGTTGTAGATGAAACACCATTAAGAAATAGAAGACACATCCGATGTTAACATCGAGTTAATTCAACTGTTGAGAACAAAGGCTCTTACAACACGAATTTCAAAATGAACCTAAGCATGTTTAACTTTTAATAAGTATAAATATAATTAAATATAAATCTAAAAAAAAAGAAAAAAAAAAGGATAGGGACAAAAATACTCAATGTTCCTGAAAGAATGACACATTTATGCTCCCGGTTCTTTTTCTGGACAGTTGCTGTGAAGCCCCGATTTTTCCAAAGCTATTAATTGATCCTTATTGTTGTTTATACATTTGATCGACTATTTTACCGCGTCATTTTGACGGGTAATTAATAATAATATATACATTTTGTATTTTATTTCATTTTATTTAATTATTTGTGATCATGATCTTATTTAATTCTATCACTTGATTGATCATTATTACTATTTTTGTTTTTATTAGTCACCTTAGAATATTAAGAGACTATTTATTTTGGAGACTTTTACCTTATAGAATTAAGATTTTGATTTAGATTAAGTGATCATGAGACTTACAAGTGATCAAGGAAATCACTAAATATTTTGGAGATTGATATATTTCATTTATTATCATCAAATTTGGGACAAAAAAAAATATATGGAATTACCATATTGCCCTCATAGTGGACGGCCAACATGGTATTTTTGGGATAAAAATATCATCCAACTCTTGTACACCTACACCATATATTAGTCATCTTGTGTATAATTATATCATTAATTCAAACATTATACACATGATCTTATACACCAATTCTTTATTACTATTTTTCCCAACTTATTCCATTCTTCCCAACATTCTCCTTATTCCTCTCAAATTCCAATTTGACCCACACTTTGACTTGCATTTTGTCTCCATGCAAGAGACAAATTACAAGACACAATTTGATCAAAATTTTCTCTCCTCTCTCTCATACTACACGGCCATATGGCCTATTACACACAAAAAATTCATCTCATTTCATCTAACACATTTATCCTCTAACAAAAATCCTCCTCCTTCTCTCTAAAAACTCCCAACTTCTCTCTATTCTTCCTTTCACCTTCTTTTTCTATACTTAGAAAATTTTTCAACATTTCCTCCCTATTCTTCATAAAAATCGAACCATCATCATACAAGGTAAGAAATTTTAGCTTCAATCCATTTTTTGATATCACATTGTTCATCTCTTCCACCTTCTTAACTTAAGTTTGAATTTGGTTTGGAGGTACATTTAGAAGAACTTGAAGGTTTGAACTTGACAACATTTTGAAGAAGGACCTCAAGCTTGAAGAAGAAAATAGTTGAGAAAATTAGACTACAAGGTAAGAATTGTGTACTAGACCCCTTCTTCCTACTCTTCCTATTTTTTTCAAATTTTAACACCCCTTTTTCATTTTTGAGAAATAGGGGCTGACCTTAGGAGATTTTGGAGTTGAGCCAAAATTTCCAATTTTTGAGCTTCAACTAGTCTCCAAACATCTACTACACAAGGTAAAGTGTATTCCTTTTCATTTCCTTATTTCCTTCTTTATCTCCTTAATTTTTCTCTCATTTTTCTAACTCCAAATTTTGATATTTTCTTGACTTAGGGGCTGATCTAAGAAGCCTCATCCAAAAATTGTGAAATTATCCTTTTATTTCACAATTTCCAAATTTAAGGTGGGTGGAAAATTATTTTTCCAACTTTTAGCTGCTTTGATTAAATGCATGTAGAAACTTTAATCATGAGCCTTGAGATATGTATTGCATGTCAATTTTATATATCAAATCATGAAAATTCTCAAGAGTTGCTCAAAATTATTATTTATTGAATTTTTGGTGCATGCATGTACACTTTAATGCTTTAATTGATGAATTCTTGTATGTATTGGACATGCCTGTGTATGATCTTTAAAATCTATGTTCTGGATGACTTATAACCTGGAAAAGTCGAGCATAATTGATTAAATTTCAATTTTGGACTTAAAATGCAAAAATGGAAAGTTGGTGGACTAAATTGCAAGAAATAAAAGTTTAAGGACCCCTCTGCAAATTTCGAAATTCGGGACTGCACTCAGGTTCAAAAATGACTTTTGAACATTTTAATAAAGTTTTAAGATAAATAAAATCAACCTCTAAAAGCCCAAGGACTAGATTGTAAAATTTTGTAAGTTTAAGGGCTACTTTGCAATTTTTAAAACTGTACCAGACCTAAACCTTAAAAATTGAAATTTTTACTCTTAAGTTACTGGGAATGACACATTTTAAAAGTATTCCAAAAATCCAAGTGGTTAGGGCTTGGAAAGTAATTTTTCTAAAATTAAGGGACTAATGTGTAAAATATTAAACTTGAGGACCAAATGAAATTTCCAGGACTTATGCAGCCCATGCACCTGGAAATACTAACTTAACTATAACATAATTGTATTTTGGACCCAAGGTTCAAATTACATAACAATTGGACCCCTAAAAGCCTTAAAGGCAATTATTTTAAAATGGGACAAAAATGATATTTTCAAAAGTTGATGGACCTACACATATTGCTTTTAAAATCTGCTTTTGTCCCAATAACCTACTAACCTTAGTGACATTTTCCAACTGGAATCACATTAAAATCCCTTCCGGTTTGTGAGTTCCGAATTTTTAAAAACTTAAGGTCCGAATTGACAATTTTTACAAAGTTGGGGCCAATGTGAGATTTTTATAAAAACTCGACCTCAAAACTTTAAAAACCTGAATATCTGGACAATTTGGAGAATTTAGGAACTGACCTCATAATTCTTCAAGGTCGGGATATTTAATTATTCAATTTTTAACCCCAAAAGTGTTAGTTTTATATAACAGGGCTAAATTACAATTTTCCTTTTATAAAAGACCTAACTCAAATTATTTTCTCTTTTACTAAAACAGCCCTGGACTCTCTGACTTGGAGATTTAATTTAAGTATTTTACTCTCTCAAAAACCCTGACTTATCGGATCAATTTGACCGATTAATACCCGATCGCGGAGCGACTTCCTCGCCTTGCGAATTGAATCTATAACGGGACTTATGTCCCACCCAATCTTTCAAGATATCGAAGGTTGCTTATCCTTCCGATAATCATCTTCATCAAAAACTCCACCAACGCCATAATTGCCACTCGCGTTTTCAAAAATTTTCCTAAACTGCTTCCCTGAATCAATAATACTCGACTGCCCGGTTGACTGCCTGTATTGTAATTACTTTCCTGCCTGAGTCAACTTGGTGTGTCGAGCTCACAGTCGGAATGGATATGTCGGGGATGGAACCGGGCAGCTCGGCTGCTATTCCACTCTTCCGGCCCCATCGTCCTAATCCCGCAACTGAGGGACGGAGTTTGTCCAAGGGAAGCGGGTCGTAGTACTAAGGTATAATCATGATTATGACAGATCCGAGCCTCGCCAGCTCCACTGTGGATTTTGTCTTTGCCTATGGAGCGATAAGGTGCCGGTCTTGGACCATACTGACTGGGGAATTACAAGGAAGAATGAAGGAATCGATGTCTGATCCACACGATTCTGGAGTTATCGTCCCGTTTTGGTTGGCGTTACATTTTCGTACGCAACCGCTACTGTTTTTGCATTGGTTGGTGCTACAAATCAGACGCAACCATTAATTGCCTTGCATAGGATTGGCGTTACACTTCCGCACGCAATCCTACCCGTCTTGACCGATTCACATAGTGTCTGTGTGACCATGAATTTTTGAATCGTATAAATATACTATTGTATTATTTTATCACGACGCTTTAGAATCGTGGTGTGAAATCATGCATCATACTCACGCATTTCATATAATCTGTTTTCTCACATTAACTATATTGCGCCACACTCGCATTACCCGATCACCCCATCCACCGAGATTTTTGTCTCATCCCCACCTGTTTTCTAACCTTAGATGAGGATTTTGTTGGAGATCTTTGAACCGGCTCCGGATTGAGACCTTGTACTACGCTTGTTGGATTTACTGCTTCTTGTTGTTGATTGGACTCTTTTCTTATGTTGTTGTCGGGCTTTTGTATTTCATTCCATTCGGGTTTGTAATTGAGGGGCGCATGACCCTTTGACTTTAAGTTGCTACATTGTTGATTTTCGGGTTGTAATTTGGATGACGGACTGTAGACTTTAAGTGGTAACATGTATCTGTTATTTATTTCCACTGCTATTTAGACTCTGTCTTATTGGGTTCTCATTGATATTTGTCTGGACTGTTGGTTCATTTGTATTTAAGTTGTGGATCATCGTCGTGTCCCGTTTGGGGCGTGACAGTTGTACACTCCTTCCTATTTTTTCTAGGGATGTGCATGGAACTTGGAGATTACCAAAATCGAACTGATCCAAACCGAAAAGTAACCAAACCGAAAATATTACTCTCGCCTATTTTGGTACGATTCTGGATATTTTACAAATATACCCACCGAGAACCATATCAAATCGTACCAAATCAAAGATTCAAAATTAGAACTGATTTCTTTAGAAATTACATGCACATATATAATATTTTATCTTATTTATATTTTGATAGTGAATTAACTACATATTCTCTGAAATTCAATACTATATAAAACATAATATTAAAAACTATTAAATTAGAAATTAGCTTATTTTATTAGTATATCAAATGAATAATTGAATATCTAAGAGTTACCCTATATTAATTATTATCAAAAAATAGTTGCTATCATATTAATTTATTTAAATGTACTCAATAAGTTAAATTAAAAAAATTTGATGATATTTGAATTATTAATGATTATGACTAGATTCATCATCTAATCAAGAAAATTAATTGATATTAAAATTAGTTAAATGATTAGTCAATTGCACATAAAGTAGAGTAGTCCTCTAATCAAGAAATTAAGATTATAAACTTATATAAACATTCGTTTCAGTTATAAAGAAATTTTCTATATTATGCAAAAATTGGTTGCCAAAGGATAATTCAAGAGGTATCTTGAGTAGTTTTCTAAAAAACACACTCATTATTTTAATGTTTTGGATTGGTAGAAAATTCATGTACTTAGATATCCAATCTCGAGCAGTATTGTTACAAATATTTTGGCAATTTATATTGTAATTTGTATTTTTATGTGATATATTAAACAGTTAAAATATAAATTATTTAAACTCAAAAAAGAAACCCAAAAGGGTAGTTCTTGTCATAACCCAAAATCTAAAAGAGGAAATTACACACAATACCCTTTATTTTGAAAAAATGACAAAAATACCACCCCATGACAAATATGCCACAGCCGGTCATTACACATGACAAATATACCCACCCGGTACTTACCTCTTCAGTTTTTTACCCTCCTCCATCACTTTCTTATGTTCCAAAAGAAGCTAGGGTAAAGAACAAGCACTTTATTACCTGAATATCACAACTCGGATTGGCGTATTTTTTTGCGATTCCTCTGATCCATCTTGACCACGTTCCTCACCCTTTCTTTCAGTTTCAATACTTCGAGCTCCATCACGTTCTCTGTAGGTTTAACTTCTTTGAAACCTCTGGTTTTGGTAGTTATTTTAATGGCTCCTAAAAACTCTCCTCATAAAAGAATATTGAGAAGTTCTTTGAAGAAAGCAACATATTCCTCGAAAAAGAGGAAATTTCAGAAGGGTGCTGTTGGTTCAATGACTTCTAAGAAGAGGAAAGTAGAAAAGATTGTTGAGGAAGAAGCAGTTCTAGATGTTAAATCGCCATCCAAAACTGTGAAATCGAATGTTGGTGTTTAAGCTACCGGAAAGAAGAAGGTTTTTTTTGAAGAAACGGATGTTGCTGAGGTATGCGCTTTGTGTATTCTTTGTTATTGTTATATTTTGATTTGTATTTTTTTGATTGTTTCGATTTTGTTTCTTATTTGTTTTTGTTATGTTTCATTTGTTCTTTTATGTATTTTAGTTGAAGTGGTTGTTGATTTTGTGTTTCTTTTGTGTTTCTGTTTTGTTTTATTATTATTTCTAGGGTTTCAAGTGTGTTCTTGACCCGATCGGTTTCTTTGCTTTCGAGTAAATACGCTTCTCCTTTGATGTTATTAACAATATAAAGAAAATTTTAAGCGACACCCAATGAAGGCATTTAAGAATACATGTTTTGGATATTTCTTGGACATGAAAGAGGTTGATTTTTAATCGCCTTGTCCATTTGTTGTTGAACGTCAAGTCGTCCACTCGAAGAAGGACGAAATTGTTGTGTATGTGGGTGGAAAGTTATTGAGGTTTGGGGTGGGGGAGTTTGCTATTGTGACCGGTCTTAATTGTGTTGGTGATAAGCCTTCGTTGTTGGGGGATGTTCGTAGCTCTGTTATATTTCAAAAGTATTTTGCTAGCAGAAGCAAGTTCAATAGGCAGTCGATTGACGAATGTTTTTTAATGCGTGTTTGGGGTGATGAGGATCTAGATGCCCTGAATTGGCTTTACTGTATTTTTTCTATTTTTTTTCTTTTTACTTCTATGGGTAGCTCGGTTGAGATGTCATTTTTTGAGATTGTAGACAAGGATATGGATGTGTTTGACACATATCAATGGGGGAGGGAGTTGTTTGATGTTACTATGCGTGAGTTGAGGCAGCAAATCTTGTACAGAAACAAACTTCAAGTTGAAGAGAATCTTGGTGGGAAACGTACCAAATTTTATAGAATTCAAGGATTTCCGTTGGCTTTCCAGATTTGGTTCTATGAGTGTTGCCCAGAGGTGAACGAGAAGTTTTGTGCTGGGGTTGATTTTGATATCCCAAGGATTTTGAACTGGACTTGTTCAAAGTCCGGGAAAGACAACCAAGTGAGGGTCGAAGACTTGGAGATGAAGATCTTCAATCGGTCTGCTAAATAGACAATGTGATTTTAGTATTTTTTTCTTGTTGTTTTGTTTCATTTATGTTTCAGAACTGTTTCTTTATTGTTTCTGACTTTTGTTTTATTTTTTCTTATTTCAGTTGGGGTTGAAGAATTTGTGGCCTACTGAGGATGAGCTTGTGTAGTTGTGCATTCATACATTTTATGATAAATCAAAGTACACCTTTCAAATTTCGCTTGATAATGATTTTGTTGTTGGAAAGTTGTAGCGCAAGGAGGCCGATGTTGGTAGTGGGTCAAAGTATACCGTTGATAATATTGCTATGAACCAGCAGTTGTTTTCTAAGGATTTTGAGGTTTTTAAGATTTCCACTACAAAATTCTTGGAAGAACAATTTGCAATTGTTTTCTCTGAGTTGGTCTTAAGAGGAAACTGGATGTTCTCATACATTTTTTTCTGTTTTAGTTATAAGTATTGTTTTTGTTATCTTTCTAGATTTTCCTTTGTGTTTCAAGATTGTTTCTTTGTTGTTTCTTTTCATCACATGGTTGTTGTTTTTCATGTAGGTTCGTGGTGGTGTCGAGGAAGAGGAGCGGGTTGATGAATCAGAGTCTAAGAGTGAAACTGAATCTAATGGCATGTCATTAGGTTCAGGTTTTGAGGAAGATTCAGATGAGAAAAAAGACGGAGAGGATGATGTTGATGATGGGAATGCGGATGTTCCCGTTGGGGAAGCTGGGAATGCTATGCCTATAAAATTGGGTGATGTTGGTGGTCGTGCTAGGAGGTTTCTGTTGTTGTTTTTGAGAGAAAAAATGATGATACTGGTGAGACTGATCTGAGTGATGTGGAGGGTGTTGCAGCTAGTGGCTTGGTGAGTTTGAAACAGAGCATGGAGAAGGTGGTTGATGAATCAAGCAAGGACGGTGGTAAGATGGAGAACGTGGCTAATAAATTAAGGAAGGTGAGATGGAGAAGGTGGCTGCTGAATCGAGCAAGGACGGTGGCAAGGAGAAGAAATTTCTTAGTTCTCAGGAACTTGACGATCTCACCCCTTCTCAAATTGATGATATATTGAACAGGGCAAGTCAAGCTGCACTAGGGAAGGTGTGTTTAAATTATAGTTTCTGTTATTTTGTTGTTTTTGAATTCTTTTTGTTCTTTGTTATTTTATTCTTTGTTTTTTTTGGTTTCAGGGTGCTTTGAAAAGTCCAGTTGGTGTCTCATCCAATCTGTCTCCTTCTATGAGGAGGGTTTCAAACCGTTCGTTCGGTGAGAACTCCGTTCACCATTAACTTTGAGTCTTAGGTGATACGATCCGCCGAAGGTGTTGAACCCGCGGATGTGGTGATTGGATTGGACAACGGAGACGACAAACATGCGGTTGTGGATCTTTGTAAAACGTTCAAAAGCCTTCGTGAAGGGAAGGTGCCCGCTTGACGAGAATATGG
Organism: Rehmannia glutinosa; assembly: GCA_016081115.2. NCBI lineage: Eukaryota > Viridiplantae > Streptophyta > Magnoliopsida > Lamiales > Orobanchaceae > Rehmannia > Rehmannia glutinosa. The sequence continues at coordinate 93,761,277 of CM071936.1, read as the reverse complement.
GTGAAGGTCCGGGATAAGGGCTCGCTTCGGATGGGTTCAACGACTGGCTTACGGAAGGGTTTGATTCTCGAAGGTATACACCTTTTTATTTTCATATTTGTAATTCATAACTATCTAAAACAATTTTAAAACATATATAAAATAATTACATAAATGTTTATAAATTTGTAATTCGTTTATTTTTTTTTTGTATTTATTTGATACTCTTTTTCAGGCCGAATCGTTACTTGGAGCAAGATGATAAAGTTGAGCCTTCTTTGGAACTTGGTGTCTGCGAAGTGAAGTCGAAGTCATGGTTTCACAGCCTGTATTATGTTGATGAGTACTTGGCTTCTTCTGTAAGTTTTTATTGTCTTTCATGTTATTTTTTGAATTGTTCCTTCTATTTTTTGGTTGTGTTTTGTGTTCATTTTGCAGCATATTGATGTGTTTTTCTACTATTTGAGGAAGAAGTTCCTATATGGGCATAGTGTTGTGACATTCACAACAACCGATTTGATAGTTGACCGGTGCATCCAAAGTATTTATAAGAAATTTTTCCAAATGAACAAAAGAAAGAAGAAACATTTTGATCTGTCCATGATCAATGTCAATACCACAGTTGTGGACTATATCATGGGATATGATATAGCATGTGAACGGCCATGGTCCGAAGTTGATCATATCTTGTTCCCCATACATTGCATTGATATGAAACATTGGGTAATGGGACGGTTGAGCGTGAAGGAGAGAACTATCTATCTATACAATTCGTTGAAGACGGATGATGTCTCTCATTTTAATCATAAGCACAAATGTTCTCTCTTGTTTTACCTCATTGGCCTTTTCCCCCATATTTTTTGCCCATTCGAAATTTGTACTCTCATGTTTCTTGGCCATCTCTCGAATCTCACAACTACCCTTGGCCAAACGGAGTATGTTGAATAAAAGAGAATAAAGTAGGAAGGGATAACATTAGGTTGGAGATTTTAGATATAAAATTATCTTATAGATTATATAGTAAATTCGATAATTTAATATGAAATACTACTAACATGGACTTTGAGTGTCTCTGATCAGACGATACGCGTTATTTTAATTGAACAATAATAATTAAGACTTTGTTTGATATTTCGATGCTAAATACTATTTATGCAATTATGTCATTTCTTTTTGTATGTTGTAAATTGTAATATTTTTTATTGATTGAATAGTGTATGATTCTGAAAAAAATAAATTTATTCAGTTAAAAATATTAAATATATATTAAAATAATTCTATTAGACGGGTTAAGTGGGTCGGGTCCGGTTACTCGTGAAATAAGCAGGTCGGGTCCGGGTTCAAGATTTCGACACGAATAATTAAACAGTCGGGTCCGGTCGGCTATTTCGACACGCGAACTCGCGAACCCGGACCCACGAACCCGGACCCAACCCAAATTGACACCCCTACTAAATAGTATGTTACGTAAATAATATTTACTGAATATAAGTACATATATAGGTAACTAGTAAATAATTCAAATTTTTGAAATACAAAACTAAGTGAATAATTAATTGCTTTATACTTTGGGTTAGTCTCCTGTCAGACGGTCTAACGAATCTAATTCGTTAGAGTGATCCAAATATTCGACCCGTCTGCCCAACAATAGCCCGCACAAGTACCAATACCACATCCGCTGGCCGCTTCTAATACATTTTAGGAGAGTTGCTAATATATTTTAGGAAGACTACTAATACTTTTCGGATGGAAAACTATTATTTTTAGGGTTGCTACCAAATAGTTTTCAGGATAACTACTGATACTTTTTGGAGGAAGAACTAATTCTTTTATGGGGAACTAGTACTTTTTATGAGGAAAACTATTACTTTTCAAGAGGAATACTAAAATACGTTTAATCAGAAAATATAATACTTTTTAATAAGACTACTAATACGTTTTAGTAAGAATACTAATACTCTTGATGGAAAAAATAAATAATTTTCAAGAGGATTACTGAAAAAATTGTTCAAGCAGATTACTAATACATTTCATCGTTACTACTAATACTTTTTGAGGGACTGCTAATATTTTTCAGGAGAAAAAATTAATTATATTAAGGAGAACTACTATAATACTCTCCAGGGAACTACTAATACTTTTTCGAAGAACTACTAATACTTTTTGGATGCACTGTCCCAGAATATTACAAACATGCCACTGGTGCATGAAATTACGAAAAAATCCGAGTCGGGTTGGATCCGTCTAACGGAAAAGACCCGTTAGACAGTCTGACAGGAGTTTTTGTATTATACTTTTACTATGAAATTAGTAATCAATTTTTTTTATAAGGTAAGTCATCAATTTCTTTTTCTTTTGAGTACATATCGTGGGAGGGGAAGGGTGATGAGAATCGAACCCTTTTGATGAGAGTCATAATTACTGGATCACTATCCGATTTTTGTATCAGTAAATTTAATAAACACATAAGTATAAGAAATTTTGGATGATTTTAGATGAATTAACATGAACTAGTCTTTTACCCTTGCAATGCACGGGATGCATATTCACGAGGCCTCTGTTTTGTGTTGTTACATGTATATTTTTCTAATAGGTCAATGAAATATATTTCCTAGATTTAGGGATGACCACATCCCAGTGGGAACCATCCCCATTGGTAATCGAATAGAATGAGATGAGAAATCCCCTAGTTAATTCGGGAATGGAGACTTCCCGCTTCTCTAGAACAGAAATGGGATAGAGACAATATTTATATCCCCATCCTCTTTCTCATTCCGATTAGATAAAATGGTGATTCTCTATTCTCATCCTCATTCCCCGAATATATATATTGAATGAATTTATTATAAATATTAATTTCTATTTAATATTTCTTTGTTTTAATTCTAAAAATTAAACCTAAGATTCTTTACAATTTTACTTATTCTCATTCTTTATTTTACAAATTATGGATTTGTGTTATCTATGTTTAAAAAATAGTAATTACAATAAGTTTAAAATTTCAAAAAATAAATTGAAATATAAAGATAATTAGTTTGAATATAAATCATAGTTTAAATAGTAAAAATATTATAAACAATAAAAAATCTCTTTAAATACGAAATTTTTGTTGTGTAAATATGAATTGTATCAATTTATAGAACATGTTTATCTCAGAACAAAGTAAAAGTTTGAAAAAGTGTAATTATTGCCCAATGTTGATTTTTTTACTACACCAATATTCAATATTTAATGAATTATATTATCCATATAATAATAAAAAAATTCCTTTCAAATTCCAATGTTTTTGGGGTTTAGAAAGGGGAACAATCGTAAAAATTAGAAAAGAAATTAAACACAAGACAATGTTTTATATTTAGCGACATATTTTTAAGGAAAAATAGAATATTTATAAAAAAAACCTATTGTATATTTATATATACACATATATAAAAAAATTATCAAAAACAAAATTCATATCTAGTGCCAAATATACAACTTTGAAACTTGAATATCAAAATAGATTGATAAATTTAAAAGAATATTTTCTATTACTATAAAAAGTATGTTAATATATAAGAAATAAGTTTATGTATATAAAATACTATTACAAATATAAACTTATATTGAATAAATTTTAACTTTCTTCTTACATAAATATATAATGCTATTTATGGATGTATGTGATATATAAAATTTGGATATGTATTTTGAGATATTTTCTCCAATTAAAATAAATACTTTTTAATTTATTTTAATAAATTTAAATATAATTCTATACATTTATCAAGAAATGGGCTATGCCCAAATAACAACTATATATATATATATATATATATATATATCATAAATTGCCAAACCTAAATTGATCTCTAATAGCCCGAATGCATAAATTTTAAATTCCATTACAAATTAAAATAAAATGAGTAAATATTTCCGTATATTTTTTATTTATCATATTTTTTTATTTTATATTTTAGAAAAAGATAATTAATGCATTACATACGGAGATTTGGAAAGCTAATTTTATATAATTCTAGTTTTACACCATTTTAAAAAGTGATTATATAAATAAAGTTGACTAACAAAAATAATGAAATGCCAAATGTTTATCTCATTTTATTTTTTACACATATTTTTATTACTTTTTATTGTAACTGCAAATAGGTGGAAAAAGTACATGAATATACAAATTGATGTCCAATAGCCAAAATGAATAACTTAAAACATATTAAAAAGTAATTTTTAGTAAATTTATCTTTCATTTTTATTTATTACGTTTATTTTTTTATATGCAATATGTGTGTCAATTTGTAAATTGTAAAAAGTTGATTAAATTGATATATTGTACTTCAAAATTGATTAAAAAAATGAAAATAATATTAAATTTTAATAAAAAAGTAAAAAATAAATATAATAATTAATGCATTACACGCACATATTTAGAAAACTAATTAATGCAGTACATTCATATTTGGAAACCATGAAATTACAAAAAACAAAATTAGCTTTTTTTTGTTCCATACTTTTATTGCTTTTTATAGCAATATGGAATGGGCGGGAAAAATTTTGATTACTATTTTGAGAAGCGGCTCTCTTTATATTGACATGTGCATTCTCCTAATAGTTCTACGAATTCTATCTCCTAAATTGTAATAATTTTAATATGGCATCAAACAATAAGAAGAAAATAGTATTTAATGTTTTTTATTGATAAAATAAAATATGAAAAGATATCATACCATAAAATCATAAAAGAATACATTAAAGCCAATGTATTTGTGTCCAATCCTTGAAAAATATTTTTTCATAAAACTGCACATGTGCACCTTCATCGCTCATTTCATTTTAGTCATGTTAAATTCCTAAAAAGCGTGAAAATATGTATCATACTTTTTTCAAAGGTTGTAGTAGTAAATTCGGATGCAAAATTATTTTTGTAATGTAGTTTTTGTAATATTACTAATTTTATTATATTATTTTGGAGATTTTTTATTTCTTGCAGATATTGTCATGTATTTTATTTATTCACATTGGTATTAAGTCGATTTTTAAAATTTTGAAAATCTATTGGGAGTTTGTATTGTATTATTTGAATTTTCAATTATTATGTTCTATTTGGGTTATCATATTTGGCATTTTCAGATCGTGTGATGCACAACTGTGTTTTATAATTTTCAGTGACTGCAAAATGTTTAGAATTTCAATAAAAATTTTAAATATAAAAAATAATTAATTTAATTATAAACCATACAATTAAATAATATAAAAATAAATTATTATAAACTATGAAAAGGATTTTTTAAATACAATATATTAGGTTGATATTAAAAGTTTTTGATTGTGAATTGTACTATATATTGAACATGTTTTTCTATAAAAAAGTAAAAGTTTGAAAAACAATTTAATTGCCAATGTTTAATATTTAATGTATTGTTTTTTATGCAATGAATAATAAAGTCATTTAAAATTCCAATATCTTTTAGAGTTTAGAAACTTGAACAATTGTTAGACTTATTAAAGGAATTAAACAAAAATAATGTTTATATTTAGAAACATAAATGAAATATTTAATAAAATAAAAACTATTTTATTTTTATATATGCACATATCTCAAGAAAATACAAAATAGACAAATTCATATCTAATAGTCCTAATGTACAACTTTAAAAGTTGAATATAAAAATACACTGATAAGTATAAAAAAATAATTTCTATTAACATGAAAAGTACGCTAAAAAACATAAAAAATAATTTTTCATATATAAGAAACCATTGTAAATATAAATTTATAAATAAAAATTTAATTTCTTCTTATATGAATATATCAAATGCTATGTATGGATATATTTATAATATATATATATATATATATATATTATTTGAATACATAGTTTGAGATATTTTCTTCAATTAAAATAAGTATTTTTTGATTGAATATAATCAACTTAATTATAATTTAATATAATTATGAAGAAATTGGATAAGTCCAATTAACAACTACACATATATCATAAATAACCGAAATACACGAATATACAAATTTATGTCCAATAGCCCGAATACATAATTTTTAAAGCACTTTACAAAATAATGAGAAAATATATCTTATGTATTTTTATTTATTATGTTTATTTTGATTATATATATGCAATATCGATGTGAAACCGAAGACCGTAAAAAGATGATTTATATATTATACGTCAAAAACGAATCTAAAATGAAAAAATTAATAAGAAAAAGAAATATATATATATATATATATATATATGCATATATTAATACAGTACACACACAGGTTTGGAAACCTGACTTAAATAACTTTGTTTTAAATATAACTTTTTTTAAATAATTCAATATATAACTTTAAAAAGTAATTTATTGAAAGAAAGTTGACTACAAAAAATAATGAAATCGCAAATATTTATAACTTCTTATTTTTCTATAGATTTTTATTACTTTTTTTCTTAAAATTTTTTTATTATTTTTTTTAGAAACAAAAAAGGGGGGGGATCACGAATTACTATTCTAAGAATAGTCTCTCGTTATATATATATATATATATATATATATATATGTATATATATATGTATATATATATAAAAGATAGAGTTCATCAAATATTTCATTTAAATAAATAGTACTAATTTTATGACATTATTTACAAAGAGGATATCCAGTTATACAGCTTAACGACACACATGACAATTATTTGGGTGGCCCCAGTATACACATGACATATATGTGGGTAGCCTCAGTATATGTTTATTTATTGTTTGTAGCTAGATATTTGTTTTTAATTAAGGAAAAAATATATGTTATACTGCGCGACCTAATAAAGATGTGGCATCGTAATATTATATATTTATATTGATTAAGTACAAAAATATGTTATTCACCGCACGTATTCTACTTTCACCAATTCACAGAGTTCAACAAGCAATCAATATTTCACGATCAAGGGTGTAATACTCTTTGTAGTAGCGGCCCTTATATATCGTATTAACAATCAAAATATGGTAATAATTATTTAATTTTTTTTAACTCAACTACATCAATGAGTTTGAACTGGACTTAGAATGGTCCTATTTAGGACCAGATTTAAAGCGCACGAGTTTGGGATGAATTTTGACATTTATGTTTAAACTCATCAAGCAAAACCGAATTTGACGTCTTACGTATTTATTATGTAAGTGATGTAAAGTTATATATTATTAAGCTGAATATTATACTCTCATAAATTAAATTGATAATGTAAAATTAATTAGTCTGTGTTATATATATATATGTGTGTGTGTGTGTGTGTGAAGGGACAAGTATGTTTGAAATTATTATTTCAAGAACTAAAACATGCACATATAAATGTGTCGATAGTTAGTTCTTATCAACAACACTATTTTATTATATTGAGAAAGGTACAAGTATTTTTAAAATCATCATAATTAAAGCAAATGCAATGGGTCAAACCCCACTATATGAAAAAAAAATTAATTTATATACAGAAAATTTTGCATGTAAGTATTCAAATAACTATAAAGTGTGGTAAAATCGTTGTAGGTAAAATTATTGTATGTAAATATTTACCAATAAAATCTAAAATTGTCTGTAATTACGTACAATATTTCTATTAGCAGGGTCTTTTACAAAACCATCTTCGACAACAGTTGATTATTGTGAGGCCCCGAATTTTAACAACGTGAGATACGGTGTTATGTAGTGATTCTTTATTCGGCTATGTATCACAAACCTATTATTAATGAAACATGACTCTACTTTTATTTATTTCTTCCAACGTCAATTACGCATTTCGCATTTTTGAGCTTAGCAATTTTATATTCTCCTCTAGTATTAATACTTGATCGAATGAATACGACTTTAGAAATATTAGACCCTCGATAATTTAGGAGTACATTTTGACCCTTATACAAATATTTGATCTTATTCTATAATTCATTCCCAATAACTTCCAAATTGTTGTTTTTGAAATACATATTTCTTATTTCACATCCTTAATTTTAAATTTCTAAATATTCAATTATGGATATTTATATATTTTGTATTTCCCTTAATTTTATAAAAGAAAGAAACCAAATATTTTATTTTACTAATTTTCGAAATTTCATTAAAATTGGAGAATTTTTCGATTTATTTTCAAGCCTACATTTAAATTACCCTACATATTCCACTACATCTTGGTCAACAAACAATAATTCCCCTAAACATAGCTTTTGGCTTCATGTCCCTAGTAAAAGGACTCTAATTATTTTTTTATTTCCTAAATACCCCAATTATTCCCACTAACTTATTTTTTAACCAAAACAAAAATATGTCCCCCCCTCCTCTCTTGTAGAATCGGCCATAAGGCCATTTTCAACAAGAATTCCTTGTTCATTTCACCAACATTCACTCCCTCTAATTGCAAATTATCTCCTCTCTAAAAGAAAAATCCTCCTAATTCTCTCTTCTTCTTTTCTTCTTCTTATCATCATCTACCTTCTATACTTAACCAAAATTTCAAGAACAACCCCTTCTACTTCAACAACAAATTCGAACACCCCTTCAACAAGGTAAGAAATTGTGTTCTAAAAATCATCTTGTTGTCCTCCACTCATCCTCTTCACTTCTTAACCTAAGTTTGATTTTTGGTTTGAGGTACACTTAGAAGACAACTTGAAGATAATAGACACTTGGAACCATCTTGACTAAACCTCAAGAAATTGGGAAGGAATTTGGACTAGAAGGTAAGAAATTGGGTTTCTAGCACATTTTTCATTCTTCCCCTAAAATTCAAAATTTTGATACTCCATTTTTATTTTTGGAGTTTTAGGGGCTGACCTTAAGTGATATTTGAGGGTGAGCAAGTAAAACCATTTTTGGAGACCTCTACTTGTCACATTTTGCCTATTACACAAGGTAAGTGTAGTTTTTACCAACTTCTTCACCTCTTCTTCTTTTTCCTTAATTTTTATCCTCATTTTCTAACTCCTACATTTTTTTTTTGGTATTCCTTGACTTAGGGGCTGACCTAAGTTACTTCTTCTTCAAGAGTGATTTATTTCATCGTTCACCAACAAGTTCATTTTTAAGGTGGGTGGAAAAATCTTTTCAACTTCTAGGTATTTTTACTTAAAATGCATGTAGTATTTTGATATTGAGCACTTGAGATATATATATGTTATGTATTGCATGTTAATTTCTTGTATCAAGTTGAAAATTTCTCAAGTATGGCTGAAAATGCTATTTGTTGAAAAATAGGTGCATACATGTACACTTTATTGTGATATTTGATGAATTCTTGTGTGAAATGGACTTGTATATGTATGACCCTTGAAATCCATGTTTTGTATGATTTATTACCTGGACAAGTCGAGCATAATTGATTAAATTTCAATTTTTGGACTTAAAATGCGAAAATGGAAAGTTGGTGGACTTAATTGCAAGAAAATAAAACTAAAGGGACTCCTCTGTAATTTTCGAGTTTTGGGACTGTACTCAGGTTCAAAAATGATGTTTGGACATTTTAATAAAGTTTTAAGAGTTTTTAGATAAATAAAATCAACCGTTAAAAGCCCAAGGACTAGATTGTAAAATTTTGGAAGTTTAAGGGCTATATTGCAATTTTCGAAAATGTATCAGACCCTATTTTTAAAATTTGAAATTTTAACTCTTAAGGGACTGGAAATAACATATTTTAAGTGTATTAAAAAAAAAATCCAAGTGTTTAGAGCTTGGAAAGTAATTTTATAAAAATTGAGGGACCAAATCGTAAAAGATTAAAATTGAGGACCAAAATGCAATTTCCAGGACTTATACAGTCCATGCACCTGGAAATACTAATTTAACTATAACATAATTATATTTTGGACCCAAGGTTCAAATTTCATAAAAATTGGACCCCTAAAAGCCTTAAAGGCAATTATTTCAAAATGGGACAAAAATGAGATTTTCAAAATTAAGGGATCTATACATATTTCCTTTTAAAACTGCTTTTGTCCCAATATCCCCCTGACCTTAATGATATTTTACAACTGTAATCACATTAAAAGTCCTTCCGGTTTGTGAGTTCCAATTATTTTAAACTTAGGACCCGAAATAATAATTTTAACAAATTTGGGGCCAATGTGAGAATTTTATAAAAATCTCGATCTCAAAACTTTAAAAACCTGAATCTATGGATAATTTAGAGAATTTAGGAACTAACCTCATAATTTTTAAAGGTCGGGACATTTACTTATTCAATTTTTAACCCCAAAAGTATTGGTTTTTAAAAAACGGGGCTAATTGTAAATTTTCTTTTTACAAGGACCTAACTCAAATTATTTCTCTTTTAAAGAAACAGCTCTGGACCCTCTGACTTTTAATAATGATATAAAAGATTTTATTTTCTTAAAACACCTTGACTTATCGGATCGTCTTGACCGATCAATACGCGATCGCAGGGCGACTTCCTCGTCTTGTGATTTCGAATCTATAACGGGACTTATGTTCCACCCAATCTTTTAAGATATCGAAGATTGTTTATCCTCCCGATAATCATCTTCATCCAAATAACTCCACCAACGCTATAATTGCCACTCGCGATTTTTGAAAATTTTCCTGAACTGCTTCCCTGAATCAATAATACTCGACTACCTAGTTGACTACCTGAACTTGTATTTACTTTCCTATCTGAATCAACTTGGTGTGTCGAGCTCACAGTCGGAATAGATGCGTCGGGGATGGAACCGAGCAACTCGACTACTATTCCACTCTTCCGGTCCCATCGTCCTAATCCCGCAACTGAGGGACGGAGTTTGTCCAAGGGAAGCATGTCGTAGTACTTGAGGTATAATCATGATTATGAAAAATCCGAGCCTAGTTAGCTCCACTGTGGATTTTGTCTTTGCCTATGGAGCGATAAGGTGACAGGTCTTGGACCATCTTGCTCGGGGAGTTACAAGGAAGAACAAAATAATAGCTGTCCGATCCACACGATTCTGGAGTTAATCGGACCCGTTTGGTTGGTGCTACAAATCCGTACATAACCGCTACTTGTTTTGCATTGGTTGGCGCTACAAATTCATACGCAACCGCTACTTGTTTTGCATTGGTTGGCGCTACAAATCCGTATGCAACCGCTACTTATCTTGCATAGGATTGACGCTACAAATCCGTATGCAATCCTCCCGTCTTGCTTGAATCACATAGTGCATGTGTGACCACGAATCATTTTCTTAAAATCGTATAAGTATATTACTTAAATATATTTCTCACGATGCTTGTGGGGTGTGTGTGAAATAACGCATCATATCTCATGCATTTTTCATATGATTGTTTTCTTGCATCAAAATATATATCGCCACACTTGCACACGATCACCCATCCACCGAGATTTTGTCTCATTCCTCCCCGTTTTCTAACCTTTAGATGGGGACGATGTTGAGGATGTCGACCGACCAGATTGTTGACCCGCCGCCCCCCTTTGTCGAACTTGTACCATTTTTTCGATGATTATACTTATTTCTTGTACTTTCCGCAGATGTTGGACTCCCTTTTATCCTCGCTACTATTTTCTCTCTTCGATCGCAATTTGAGGGCGTAGGACCCTTTACATTTAAGATTTGGATATGGTGTTCTTTACGCTTTAGTTTCGGCCTGTAAACTTATTCAGGTTATTATGTCGAATGTATTTAGACCTCGTTAGACTTTAAGTTGTAATTCGTACTTATATTTATTTTATTTCCGCTGCTTTAGACTCTATTTCACTTAGGATTGTTGTATCATTTGTCTAGACTATTGGGATCATTTCTGTTTAAATGGTTGATCATCGTCGCGTCGCGTTTGGGGCATGATAGTTATGGTATCAGAGCTCGGCTAGTAAGATGGAAACTTACACCAAGCTGACCCAGGATGTAAGTCCAAGCGGCTACGATAATCTAGAGGGGAGGTGAATAGATTATCTCCATCTTTTCGATTATGCCCTCTTTTTTGAATCAAATACGCCAAGACAAGAATACAGGTGCGGAAAGTAAACAACACACGTCGATTTATAGAGCTTCACCCCACCTAGGGACTACGTGCTCTACCACCCCAAAGATATCAGGGATGGGTTTCGAAAAAAAAGAATTTTATTAATTACCACAATTAATACAAATTCAACTTACAACAACACCTTGAAGAGCACCACACTCTTCTTCAACACCACCTTTGAGATTACCACAATCTCACTTGAAGATCACCACAATCTCCAACGGCACCTTGTGAAGATTACCACAATCTTCAAGCTTGAAGAACACCAAATTCTTCAATCACCTCAAGAGCACCACACTCTTGAAACACCTATCACCTAGATCACCCAAGTGTATTCTTTCCACAAGAATACTCACAAGGATTTCTTGTGTTGAATGATGACCAAAATCAAGATTACAACTCAATAATGAATATTACAATTTGAGTGCAAGTGTAATCAAGAATAAAAAGCCTAGACCTCAAGATTGTGCAAGTGCAAGAACTTAGGCTTATTACAACAAGAATGTAAAATATGAAAGCTTGGAGAATTTGCAGATTTTTCTTGTTGTTTTGATTGCTTGTGTGTTCTTGTCTTGTGTGCTTCAAATCATCCTCTATTTATAGGAGAGTCTTAATAGACATAGGCTTCGCCTTCTTCACTTTTGTCTACAAAAAGAGGATCACAAGATGTAGAAAATATTGTACAAAAATGAAAAGTAAATCTTGCTGATAAGAGTTTCAAACGGCACAATTTTGTTGTCACAAAATTACATAGGGCGACCGGTTGCCATGTATAAGATTTCGAACGTTTGAAAGAAATAAGTGCGATCCAGGACAGTTCAAAGGGGGGGTCGACCGGCCAGGGGGGTGCGACCGGTCGGCCCCCAGCTGGACTGGTCCCCCTCTCAATTTTTGCACTTCAGTGCATTCTGTTTCTTGTTTTCTATCTTTCAGGTACCGTTCGACCTTTTGTTCGACCGGTCGACCTCCAAATTCAAATGTTGTCCGATTTTTGTCAAAAATAAACTTCAAAAAATACTCCAAAAAATTAGTAAAAACATTAGATCGATCGGAAGTATTTGGACAATATTTAGAAACATAGTAAACTCATTTAAACAAAACCATCAAAAGTGTTGTCCATTTTTATCGAATAATAAACTTTAAGAAATACTCCAAAAAATTAGTAAAAACATTTTAAATCATTTAGCAGTATTTGGACAACATTCTTTTGGTGTAAAAACCAATTAACACAAAATCATCAAAAGTGTTGTCCAATTTTATCGAGTAATAAACTCTAAGAAATACTCCAAGAAATTAGTAAAAACATTTTAAATCATTTAGGAGTATTTTGACAACATTTAGAAATATTGTTTTGGTGTAAAAACTCATTTAAACAAAATCATCAAAATATTGATAAAAACATTTATCTAACAAACTCCCCCTTTTTGATGATTACAAACCAAAACAATTTTAGTAGATCGATTTAAAACAAAACAATTTCATCCGGTCTAAAAACATCAATCCATCACAAGCAACATTTATCATAAGCAACATCACAAGGATAGGAGCAAAGAATTTTCAAAAAATATTTTTGCACAAGCTCCCCCTATCAACATGCACATCAAGAACAAGTAGAAGCAAACAATTACAAGCTAAACTTATACAACTTAAGCTTGAGTTTCATGAGCATATAAGCTCCCCCTGTCACAAGACATTATTAGTCAAGCATGAAAGTCCATAATACATAGCTTATAGCTTTTCTTTGCAAGCTTTTTCTAGCTTCTCAACTTTTTCTAGCTTCTTTGAGCTAATAAGCTTATTTCCTGTTTCTCCCCCTTTGGAATCATCAAAAAGAATGTTAGCACGATAAAAACATCATATAATTATATCAAAGTGCGCAACTTAATCGATTTGAACATAGAAGCTCATAGACCAAATAAGAGGGAAAACTCGATCTAATGACTTGTAGAAGCTTATGAAAACTCATTTGATTATCAAAACATGATCTCTATAAATATATAAGACTTTTTGAAATCGAGAGAATCATGTAGGTGATGAATTTTTCATTGAAACGTTTTATCGAACATTTGGCGGGCGTCAAAAATAGAAGATGTGAAGCCCCGATTTTTCCGAGCTATTAATTGATCCTTATTGTCGTTTATACTTTTGATCGACTACTTTACCGCGTCATTTTGACGGGTAATTATTAATAATATATACATTTTGTATTTTATTTCATTTTATTTAATTACTTGTGATCATGATCTTTATTAATTCTATTCCTCATTAATGATCACTTGATTGATCATTAATACTATTTTTTGTATTTACTAGTCACCTTAGAATTTTAAGAGACTATTTATTTTAGAGACTTTTACCTTATAGAATTAAGAATTTGATTTAGATTAAGTGATCATGAGACTTACAAGTGATCAAGGAAATCACTAAATATTTTGGAGATTGATATATTTCATCTATTATCATCAAATTTGGGACAAAAAAAAAATATGGAATTACCATATTGCCATTATAGTGGACGGCCATGGTGGATATTTTTGGAGCAAAAATATCATCCAACTCTTGTACACCTACATCTTATATTAGTCATCTTGTGTATAATTATACCATTAATTCAAACATTAAACACATTATCTTATACATCAATTTTATATCATTAAATTCCCCAACATATCCTATTCTTCCCAACATTCTTCTTATTCCTCTCAACATTCCAATTTGACCCATACCTTGACTTACCTTTTGTCTCCATGCAAGAGACAAATTACAAGACACAAATTAATCAAAAAAATTTCTTCCCCCCTCTTCCCCAAAGTGGACGGCCATTAGGCCAAAATTTAACAAAAAAATTCATTTTTCACCCAACACCTTCATCTCTCAAGCTAATTCTCCTCCTTCTCTCTAACCTCTCTCTAAGATTCATTCATATCTTCAAACATTCAAACAAAATCCATTCATATCTTCAAACCTTGCAAGCTCCACTGTGGATTTTGTCTTTGCCTACGGAGTGATAAGGTGCCGGTCTTGGACCATACTGACTCGGGAGTTACAAGGAAGAACGAAGGAATCGCTGTCTGATCCACACGATTTTGGAGTTATCGGACCCATTTTGGTTGGCGTTACATTTCCGTACGCAACCGCTACTGTTACATTGGTTGGCGTTACATTTCCGTACGTAACCGCTACCTGTTGCATTGGTTGGTGTTATATTTCCGTACGCAACCACTACTTGTTTTGCATTGGTTGGCGCTACCAATCCGTACGCCACCATTATTTGCCTTGCATTGGGATTGGCGTTACACTTCCGTACGCAATCCTACCTGTCTTGACTGAATCACATAGTGCCTATGTGACCATGAACTATTTTCATGAACTGTATAAGTATATTATTTAAATATTTTATCATGACGCTTGCGAACTGTGTGTGAATCCATGCATCATACTCACGCGTTTTCATATAACTGTTTCTCACATTAACTATATTGCGCCACACTTGCACACGATCACCCCATCCACTGAGATTTCTGTCTCATTCCCACCTATTTTCTAACCTTAGATGAGGATTTCGTTGAAGATGCGGAACCGGCCCTGGATTGAGACCTCGTACTCTACTTGTTGGTTTTACTACTTCTTATTGTTGATTGGACTCTTTTCTTATGTTGTTGTCAAACTTTTGTATTTCTTTCCATTCCAGTTTGTAACCGAAGGGCGTAGGACCCTTTGACTTTAAGTTACTATATTTTGTTGATTTTCGGGTTGTAATTTGGATGATAGATTGTAGACTTTAAGTTGTACTTGTACTTGTTAATTATTCCGCTGCTATTTAGACTCTGTCTCATTGGGTTCTCGATGTTATTCGTCTAGACTGTTTGGTTGTTATATTAAGTTGTGGATCGTTCGTCACGTCCCGTTTGGGGCGTGACAGTAAGAGTGGTATCAGAGCTCGGCTAGTAAGATGGAAACTTACACCGAGCTGACCCAGGATAGGACCCTCGGTCTGTGTTTTGGGTAGTACCGCGACTTGACTCATTAAGGGTGAAATTGATTTCAAATTGGCATAGAACCGCCTTATTGATGTTTGAACTAAGCTAGAACGCATATTTTGAGATTCCATAGTCATACTTGTCTTGACTTAGTTGATTCTTGACTGATTTCCTTTATTCATTCCTTCCTTATTCTCTCCTTATCTTCCCTCTACCTTTGACTGATCCGCCATAGTTTTGTTTGATCAGGATGGAGCCGACGCCGCCTTCTTGGTGGGACGTTTTTCATGCCCATGCCGAGCGGGAGTACTACCGGGCACTCGCGATTCACTGGCACCGGGAGAGTATTTGAGCGACCTCAGAGCTACCCGAGGAGCGTCAGCGTAACAGGGACCTGACTCAGCGCTTGGCGAGGAGCCAAGATGAAAAGAGCGAGCTGACCACTGTCATCAAAGACCGCGACAACACCATACGGGCGCGGGAGGACCATATACAGAGTATCCAGAAATGCCTGGATAACATGCGGGAGAAGATGAAGAGGACAAGTGACGGCCGCCAGAAATGGGAGATTGACGCCCGCCTATCCCGCGACACCGTTGAGCGCTTGGAAGAGACCCTCATCAAGCGGAGATGATATCATAGAGGACCTTACATGTGCCCTAGCACGAGAGAGACGCCGCACTTTGGGAGGCCGCTTTGGCGACTAATGCCCAGCCATTGCCACCACCCGAGGTGGAGCCTGTGCCTGACGCCGATGAAGATCCTGAGGAGGATCCCGAGGAGGATCCTGAGGAGGATCCCGAGGAGGATCCTGAGGAGGATCCAGTCGACATTGGAGAGCCTGAGGCACTTGAGGCTGCTCCACTTGATGAAGCTCAGTGATTCGAGTAGTGGTTGGATTTTGTTGATTGGCCTGAGGTCGAGGCGCCACCACAGCCCGACCCGGCCCCAATTATGGACGTAGCAGCTAGTGACGATGATGGCGATCTCACTAATTAGCTAGCTTGATTGTCATTTTGTGCTTTCGTTATTGTAGACACTTTTCCACCAGGATGTACCTTGCTTTCTATTATATTAGATTCAGTTGTATTTTGGTTCAGATGTATCTTTGACTCGGTATTACTAGTGTTGTACTTCATGGGTGTATTCAAATTTTACATTAATGAATATACCTCATTTTGGATGTAGGTGATTTAGAAATTTCTTGATTTGAAGGCTATAATGCCCATTATGATGAGACTTGAAGGATAAAAGGTTATCACTTGACAGTATATAATCGGGTCATATGTTATATTATAGAAGTTAGATGCCTAATGATATTACTTTAGAGAATGATTGGGTGGGAATTACTAGGTATGATTTACCGATGATGTGCCATTGTGTTATTCGTTCTAAATACTTCTACGAGCTTAAATAAGCAAATTTGACTTGTTGTTTGGTATCGTGGATAAGATACGTCAAGGATATGACGATTATAGGGTCTCAACTGGATATTGTCACTATATATTTTTTTAAGTTATGATATCTCATTTGTGAATTAAATTTGGGATAATGATTATCTGTGAGTATTCGGAATATTATGGTGATCTAGGAACTCACATGATATATGAATTTGATTGATTTTGACTTAGTTATTGAGTATTAAGTATTGATTAATTTCGGAGGAGACGGATAATAGTATTCTATATAAAGTGTATGAGATGTGCACATTTATCTGGAATAATCAAGGACCTTATGATTATGGAAATTGAGATTGCTATCAAGATTTTAGAAGGAGCGACTCATATGATTACAACTTTGGAAATAACTTATTAAATGATTACTGAGGTCTTGACTATTATATGTTGATGGGTGGAGATTATGGGTTGATCTTGCACTGTTAGCGATGAAATCTACTACCGATTGTTGAAGGAAATATACCCCGATATGAGTAGGTGTCTACTATTTAGTTAAATCGACTCTATTATAATGAGTATCATTTTCTTGGGTAAATGAAGTATTGACTAGCTGTGACAAGCAAGGATATATTCGGGATATGAATTATAAGAGGTATGTTTGAACTAATAATTGTGGGAATAGTACATTAGAACGGTATGCGGAATAGAAATGATTGGTTAAGTGATACTCGAATAGTGGTGCCAATGTTACGGATCACATGAATAGGGTACTATGAATAGTGTCTATTACAAGGCGATGACAAGAAATTTTGAGTACCACTAAGGTTATTAAGAGATATTTTTGCAGAATGATTGTTGGAAATTGGCTGACGAAAATTTGGATCGAATATAAGCGTCTCTTGGCCACCTAAATTTTGAAATTGAGGAATTGGGTACCTCGCTAAGTTTCAGCACAACATCACATCCAAAAACTGATGGACAGGCTGAGCAAACAATTCAAACCCTAGAAGATATACTGCGAGCCTGCACGTTGGATTTCCAAGAAAGTTGGGATTCGCGCTTACCATTAGCTGAGTTCGCCTACAATAACAGTTATCAGGCCATGATTGGGATGGCACCCTACGAGGCATTATATGGGCGAAAATGTAGATCCCCACTACACTGGGAGATTGATGATCAATGGACTCCGAAAGAGAAACGAAAGTCGCCCTCGATTCCAAAGGTCGACTTAGTTCAGGAGGCCATGGAGAAGGTCAAGCTGATCAAGGAGTGGATTCGCACAACTCGGAGCCGCCAAAAGAGTTACGCGGACAAGAGAAGAAAGGATTTGAAATTTGAAGTCGGAGATGAAGTATTTCTCAGACTCTCACCACGGAAAGGATTAATCAACCCGAAGAAAGGAGGCAAGTTGAGTCCGAGATATGTTGGACCTTACAAGATTTTACAGAGAATCGGGAAGTTAGCCTATCAACTCGAGTTACCAAAGACCATATGCGGGAATGCACGATGTATTCCACGTATCAAGATTGAAGAAGTATCAACCAGATCCCGAACATATCATCACTCGTGATACTCCTCCTCTAATGGAAAATCTATCCTACACCGAGAGGCCGATCTGGATCATTGATCGCCAGACATCGACATTTACGTAAGAGAGAGATCCCGATGGTTAAAGTGGTGTGGCGAACCACAACCGAGACGAAGACGCTTAACGTGGTAAATGGAAGAAGACATAAGGAATCAATATCGAACTATTTCAAGAGAATTTGGGGACCAAATTCTTTTAAGGAGGGGAGGATGTGAAGCCCCGATTTTTCCGAGCTATTAATTGATCCTTATTGTCGTTTATACTTTTGATCAACTACTTTACCGCGTCATTTTGACGGGTAATTATTAATAATATATACATTTTGTATTTTATTTCATTTTATTTAATTACTTGTGATCATGATCTTTATTAATTCTATTCCTCATTCATGATCACTTGATTGATCATTAATACTATTTTTTGTATTTATTAGTCACCTTAGAATTTTAAGAGACTATTTATTTTAGAGACTTTTACCTTATAGAATTAAGAATTTGATTTAGATTAAGTGATCATGAGACTTACAAATGATCAAGGAAATCACTAAATATTTTGGAGATTGATATATTTCATCTATTATCATCAAATTTGGGACAAAAAAATATATGGAATTACCATATTGCCATTATAGTGGACGACCATGGTGGATATATTTGGAGCAAAAATATCATCCAACTCTTGTACACCTATACCTTATATTAGTCATCTTGTGTATAATTATACCATTAATTCAAACATTATACACATTATCTTATACATCAATTTTATATCATTAAATTCCCCAACATATCCTATTCTTCCCAACATTCTTCTTATTCCTCTCAACATTCTAATTTGACCCATACCTTGACTTACCTTTTGTCTCCATGCAAGAGACAAATTACAAGACACAAATTAATCAAAAAAATTTCTTCCCCCCTCTTCCCCCAAGTGGACGGCCATTAGGCCAAAATTTAACAAAACATTTCATTTTTTACCCAACACCTTCATCTCTCAAGCTAATTCTCCTCCTTCTCTCTAACCTCTCTCTAAGATTCATTCATATCTTCAAACATTCAAACAAAATCCATTCATATCTTCAAACCTTCAAACACCAACTCTTCACATCTTCAAATCTTCAACATAAGTTCTTCATATCTTCAAGTACCACTTCTTCATATCTTCAAATATTCAAACACAAGTCCTTCACATCTTCAAACCCATCTTCATAACTCCAAGAACATCTTCTTCCTAACATCAAACATACTTCATTTCTTCAAACATCTAAACCAAACAAACAATCTTACCACTAAAACTCAAAAATTCGAACACCCCCTTTCTTAAGGTAAGAAATTTCACTCCTCAATCCAACTTAAATTCTTACTACTCATCACCTTCTTCTTTTAACTTAAGTTATATTTTGGATTTTGAGGTACTTAGAAGACCACTTGGAGACATGCATGCATGGTGGTGAATTTTAGAAGACTTGAAGAAGAACTAGTAGAGAATTTGGACTACAAGGTAAGAATTGGACACTAAAGCCCTTCTTTCTTCTTCTTCTTCCTATTTTTTTTTAAATTTTAACACCCTTTTTTTCATTTTTGAGAAATAGGGCTGACCTTAGGTGATTTTGGAGTTGAACCAAAATTTCCAATTTTAAGCTTCAACTAGTCTCCAAACACCTACTACACAAGGTAAAGTGTAGTCCTTCTCCTTTCCTTATTTCTTTCTTTTTCACCTTAATTTTTCTCTCATTTTTCTAACTTCAAATTTTTGATATTTTTTGAATTAGGGGCTGACCTAAGAAGCCTCATCCAAAAATTGTGAAATTATCCTTTTATTTCACAATTTCCAATTTTAAGGTGGGTGGAAAAATATTTTCCAACTTTTAGGTGTTTTGATTAAATGCATGTAGAAAATTTGATCATGAGCCTTGAGATATATATAATATATGTATTGCATGTCAATTTTATATATCAAATCATGAAAATTCTCAAGAGTTGCTCAAAATTACTATTTATTGAATTTTAGGTGCATGCATGTACACTTTATTGTTTTAATTGATGAATTCTTGTATGTATTGGACATGCATGTGTATGATCTTTAAAATCTATGTTTTGGATGCCTTATAACCTGGAAAAGTCGAGCATAATTGATTAAATTTTAATTTTGGACTTAAAAATGTAAAAATGGAAAGTTGGTGGACTAAATTGCAAGAAAATAAAAGTTAAAGGACCCCTCTGCAAATTTCGAAATTTGGGACTGTACTCAGGTTCAAAATGACTTTTGGACATTTTAATAAAGTTTTAAGAGTTTTAAGATAAATAAATCAACCTTTAAAAGCCCAAGGACTAGATTGTAAAATTTTGAAAGTTTAAGGGTTACTTTGCAATTTTTAAAACTGTACCAGACCTTAACTTTAAAATTTGAAATTTTTACTCTTAAGGTACTGGGAATTACATATTTTAAAAGTATTCCAAAAATCCAAGTGGTTAGGGCTTGGAAAACAATTTTTCTAAAATTGAGGGACTAATGTGTAAAATACTAAACTTGAGGACCCAAATGAAATTTTCAGGACTTATGCAGCCCATGCACCTGTAAATACTAACTTAACTATGACTTAATTATATTTTGGACCCAAGGTTCAAATTTCATAATAATTGGACCCCTAAAAGCCTTAAAGGCAATTATTTCAAAATGGGACAAAAATGATATTTTCAAAAGTTAAAGGACATACACATATTTCTTTTAAAAATGTTTTTGTCCCAATATCCTAATAACCTTAGTGACATTTTCCAACTGGGATCACATTAAAAGCCCTTCCGGTTTGTGAGTTCCGAATTTTTAAAACTTAAGGTCCGAATTAGCAATTTTTACAAATTTGGGGCCAATGTGAGAATTTTACAAAATCTCGACTTCAAAATTTTAAAAACCTGAATCTCTGGACAATTTGGAAAATTTAGGAACTGACCTCTTAATTTTTCAAAGTCGGGATATTTATTTATTCAATTTTTAACCCCAAAAGTGTTAGTTTTTACAAAATGGGGCTAAATTACAATTTTTCCTTTATAAAGGACCTAACTCAAATTATTTTCTCTTTTACTAAAATATCCCTAGACCCTCTGACTTGGAGATTTAATTAAAGTATTTGATTTTCTCAAAACCCTTGACTTATCGGATCAATTTGACCGATTAATACCCGATCGCGGAACGACTTCCTCGCCTTGCAATTTTGAATCTATAACGGGACTTATGTTCCACCTAATCTTTCAAGATATCGAAGATTGCTTATCCTTCCGATGATCATCTTCATCCAAATACTCCACCAACGCCGTAATTGCCACTCGCGTTTTTCAAAATTTTTCCTAAAACTGCTTCCCTGAATCAATAATACTCGACTGCTTGGTTGACTGCATGTACTTGTAATTACTTTCCTGCCTGAGTCAACTTGGTGTGTCGAGCTCACAGTCGGAATGGATACGTCGGGGATGGAACCGGGTAGCTCGGCTGCTATTCCACTCTTCCGCCCTATCGTCCCTAATCCCGCAATCGAGGACGGAGTATGTCCGAGGAAGCGGGTCGTAGTACGAGGTATAATCATGATTATGCGATCCGAGCCTTGCAAGCTCCACTGTGGATTTTGTCTTTGCCCACGGAGCGATAAGGTGCGGTCTTGGACCATCTTGACCGGGAGTTACAAGGAAGAACGAAGGAATCATTTGTCCCGATCCACACAATTTTGGAGTTATCGGACCCATTTTGGTTGGCGTTACATTTCGCGAGACGCAACCGCTACCTATTGCATTGGTTGGCATTACATTTAAAACCGCTTACCTGTTGCATTGGTTGGCGTTACATTTCCGCACGCAACCGCTACCTATTTTGCATTGGTTGGCGCTACCAATCCGTACGCAACCATTATTTGCCTTGCATTGGGATTGGCGTTACACTTCCGTACACAATCCTACCTGTCTTGACTGAATCACATAGTGCCTGTGTGACCATGAACTCATTGCGGAATCTGTATAAGTATATTATTTAAATATTTTATCACGACGCTGAATCGCTGTGTGTGAATCCATGCATCATACTCTCGCGCGTTTTCATATAACTGTTTTCTCACATTAACTATATTGCCACGCCACACTTGCACACGATCACCCCATCCACTGAGATTTTTGTCTCATCCCCACCTATTTTCTAACCTTAGATGAGGATTTCGTTGAAGATGCGGAACCGGCCCTGGATTGAGACCTCGTACTCTACTTGTTGGTTTTACTACTTCTTGTTGTTGATTGGACTCTTTTCTTATGTTGTTGTCGGACTTTTGTATTTCTTTCCATTCCCGTTTGTAACCGAAGGGCGTAGGACCCTATGACTTTAAGTTACTATATTTTGTTGATTTTCGGGTTGTAATTTGGATGATGGATTGTAGACTTTAAGTTGTACTTGTACTTGTTAATTATTCCGCTGCTATTTAGACTATGTCTCATTGGGTTCTCGATGTTATTCGTCTGGACTGTTTGGTTGTTATATTAAGTTGTGGATCGTTCGTCGCGTCCCGTTTGGGGCGTGACAGAAGAAGATATATATAACCCTTGTAAATGTATTTAAGCCAAGTTTTTCATCACCAAATTCAGTTTTATAAATATCATTCAACAATAATCATCATTAACACCATAATTATATAAGAATTCCAACAAAGAATCAATACATAAGCATTTTCTCAAGGGTTCCACCTAATTGAGATTAAAAGGAGAAATTCTTACCATTTAATCGGTAAAGATGAGCAATGATGATGATAGTCGAACCTCATGAAGTCCAAAATATAAAATGTATGCAATAAAATAAATTTGAAGGGAAATTTGTGTGCAAAATGCGAAGGGGACGAAAAATGAACACAAACGACCAAAATGACAAATGTTGCGAACATAAACAATTTTAACCAAGATTTGGCTATGGGCGACCGGTTGTGGGCATAGGCGATCGGTCGACGGCATGGGCGACCGGTCGGCCTTGCCCCAGTCAGCCCAGTAGTTCATTCTATTTTCCAAAATCCGAGGTTTGAACCAAAAATCCGATTTTTTGCCCCTAAGTTTTAAAAACGTGCAAAATACAATCATAGACCTCATTCAATATGCATTATGTCTTAATCAAGCTTGAAATGAGGTAAAAGACTTGGCGGTTAACGATTAAAAAATCCGCGAGTTATCCTTGAGACGGATTTAAACACATGCCAATTTTTCGTTTTAGAAACACAATCCCTTAGAAAAATATTTCGAATCTCAAATATATATAGTTCGATTATAATGAACCATATTTTGAAATATTATTATCACCGGACTTGTTATCCCAAAAAAATATGAACGTTTTAAACTTTGGATATACAAGTCATAAGAAGAAGTGCCTTTCAAATATTTGAAAATTTCTTTTAACGACACTTTAATGAGATTCGTTGGAATAGTTTTAAAATTCGAGCATATAGACATAAGGCATAGAAAATGTCGAGTCTAAAGGAATAAGAAAAGTTAGTGAACATACCTCGAATATGTTTGTCAATCAATATGCCTTCGTCAACCTTTGTCAAACTTTACATTGGTAGCCATAGAGGTTGAGATGATTCTTCCTTCTTCAATACCTAACTTCTTCAAAGGTACTTTTGTATACTTTGATTGTGAATTACAACCACTTTCTTGGCATTGTTTAACTTGAAGTCCAATGAAGAAATTATAGCTCCCCCATCATGATCATCTTAAGTTCACCTTGCATCAACTTAGAAAATAACTTGCACAATAATTCATTAGTAGCACCATAAATGATACCATAAATTTGTACAAGTAAACAATCTTGCCCTTTTTTCAAAAACAAAGAGAGTAGTATAAACTTTACCTCTTGTAAAACCATTTAGCAAAAATAGCTAAGTCTATCATACCATACATGAGGTACTTGTTTTAAATCATACAAGGCCTTTTATAAAAATCATTTGGCCTAAAAAAATTTTAAACCCCGTAGGTTGTTTTATATAGACTTCTTCTTGAATAAAACCATTTAGAAAATTGGATTCAACATCCATTTGGTAAGGCTTGAAATTTTCTTAAAGACAAGAATGGGCACATAAAATGCAAATAGCTTCAAAAACATGCTACGGGTGCATATGTTTCATCAAAATCAATTACCTTCTTCTTGACATTACCTTTGAGCTATTAACCTCCCCTTGGTCATTAAACTTGTTCCAAAATATCAAATAACAATATATCTTTGCACAAGAGTATAGTAATATTGAATAATAGAGATACAATAACAAGTAACACATACTATGCTTTCAAATAAATCATCAAGAGTTTCGTAAAACATGTAAGTTCAAATAAGCTTATAGAAAGCTATATAAGGTCTCTTTTGAAATTTGAAAAATTCAAGAGCATATAATTGAGACCTCATTTAAAAGAAGCATTTAAACAATAGTTTTGACAAGAATGAATATGAACAATCAAATGCATAAATTTTAAGAGGAGGATAAAAATCAAATGTTTTAATCAAAACAAATTATAATCATTTATAAAACTCGGATAAAACAAGCTTTATCGAATAGTGCCTTTCAACAATCGAAGAAATTCTTTTAATGGCACTTGTATGAAATACTTTGAAAAAATAAGCTCATAGGCATATGGCAAAAATTATATCGAGTCTAAGAGATGAATAACAATGGTGAGCGTACCTCGATAGTTTATGTCTCTCTTGTCAAATAATGAGTAGATAACCATTGATGAAGATATATAAATCCTACACAATACTTAAGCAAATTTTGCACAACATAGTGATACACGTGTAGGCTAAGCAATAAGAGATATCTTAAGAGTACTTATGCTATATAAATACATAAGAGATAATAAACCACATAAGTCTAAATAAATGCACAAGAGTTTTAAAAACATCATGCAATGTCTTCTTTTCAAAGAAGTTTTTATAAATATACAAATATATATTGAAGACCTTAATAAATATTTGAAAACTCATTTTACAATTAAGGCACAAATAAAAACATGCATATTGATAAAATAAAATGCATATATAAATAGGGAGATACGGTTTACCAATTACGCCATTTCCATGAGTTGTGTCTTTCACATTGTTGATTATATCTTCCCCTTTGAAAATCATCTTGTTAATGATAGCTCCTCCAATTGCTCCATTTCCAAGGATTGTATCCTTCCCATTGTTGATAGTGTCTTTCTCTTGGAAATTCATTTTGGTGATGTCTTCTCCTTTGATCAAATGAGACGGTCATTTGATGTCTTCTAGGCGGTATGAATTTTCTTTGATTATTATTCCGCTGGGTACCTAATATGACATTGCTTTGTGGTACCCTCCAGTGTTTGGGTCCTTTGGGATTAGTTTTGAGACTTTTAGGTCTCCAATAATGATTAGAGCTATTTCTAGCTCGACAAGTATTAGCCGTATGACCTTTTTTACCACAATAAAAACAAGAAATAATTCTAGGAGCATAATGACCATTATGCATAGAGACTTGATTCTTTTTCATATGATTTACAACATTAGGCTTGTGATCAAGTTCTTTATCACAATTATGAACATCAATAATATTGGTCATTTTATTGGTACTCAAGTTGAATTTTGATAAATCTTTTTTTATGCAATTAATATCCTCAACGAGAGTACTATTTTCATTTTTAAGGTTTCTAACCTTGTCAAGTGTGGTGGTGTGAGCACATGATAGTGATTCATAAGAAACAAATAGACTATCCTTAACATTTTTCAAAACATTGAATTCCTTTTTCAAATTATTGTATTTAACAAGTATGCTTTGAAATTCATTTTGAAGCTCATCAATATCATTTTGCAAATCACTATAATCATTATGTAGTTCATTATCATAGCAAGTAGAAGGTTTAGAGCTTACCTCGTTTTCTTCGAAGCCCATAAGACAACGTTCGTTTTCATCGTCGTCGGAAGTTGTAGTAAGCTCATCCCATGTTGTTGGGTTTGATGTTGTACCCATTTGAGAAGTAGATGCTTTTGAGTTGCTCCTTTCATTTGCATATACCTCTTCTAACTTTATCCATACTTCATGTGCCGATTTAATTCCTACAAGATGATCATATTCCAAAATGATAAGTGAACAATAAATAATATTAAGAGCTTTATATATATAATTACCATTTAAGGAGATGATTTTCTTCTCTTCATCATTGAGCTCCTTGAGAACTTTGGAGGTGTGTGGTGTATCTTTTATTAGAATGGAATCTTCATTTACGACCGTGTTCCAAATATAGAACCCGCAACCTTGTAGATAGCATTCCATTCTTTCTTTCCAAAATGTAAAATTTTTGGAATCGAATACTGGTAGCTTGGTGGTGGAGGCACCGGTAAGGTAGACTTCGTTCGTAGCCGATGATCGTTCCTCTTTACTCGCGATGTAGAACGAGCTTGCCAAAGAGTTTGGCTTTGATACCACTTGTAAGTCCAAGCGGCTACGATAATCTAGAGGGGGGGTGAATAGATTATCTCCATCTTTTCGATTATGCCCTCTTTTTTGAATCAAATACGCCAAGACAAGAATAAAGGTGCAGAAAGTAAACAACACACGTCGATTTATAGAGCTTCACCCCACCTAAGGACTACGTGCTCTACCACCCCAGTATATCCGAGATGGGTTTAAAAAAAGAAAAAGAATTTTATTAATTACCACAATTAATACAAATTCAACTTACAACAACACCTTGAAGAGCACCACACTCTTCTTCAACACCACCTTTGAGATTACCACAATCTCACTTGAAGATCACCACAATCTCCAACGGCACCTTGTGAAGATAACCACAATCTTCAACCTTGAAGAACACCAAATTCTTCAATCACCTCAAGAGCACCACACTCTTGAAACACCTATCACCTAGATCACCTAAGTGTATTCTTTCCACAAGAATACTCACAAGGATGTCTTGTGTTGAATGATGACCAAAATCAAGATTACAACTCAATAATGAATATTACAATTTGAGTGCAAGTGTAATCAAGAATAAAAAGCCTAGACCTCAAGATTGTGCAAGTGCAAGAACTTAGGCTTATTACAACAAGAATGTAAAATATGAAAACTTGGAGAATTTACAGATTTTTCTTGTTGTTTTGATTGCTTGTGTGTTCTTGTCTTCTGTCTTCAAATCATCCTCTATTTATAGGAGAGTCTTCATAGACATAGGCTCCTCCTTCTTCACTTTTGTCTACAAAAAGAGGATCACAAGATGTAGAAATATTGTACAAAAATAAAGAGTAAATCTTCTTTGATAAGAGTTTCAAATGGCACAATTTTCTTTGTCACAAAATTACATAGAGCGTCGGTTGCCTGTATAAGATTTCGAACGTTTGAAAGAAATAAGTGCGATCGGGGACGAGTTCAAGGGGGGTCGATGGCGGGGGTGCGGCCAAGTCGCCTCTAGGGTGCAACCGGTCGGCCCCCTGGCCGAGTCCCCTCTCAATTTTTGCACTTCAGTGCGTTCTGTTTCTTGTTTTCTATCCTTCAGGTACCGTTCGACCTTTTGTTCGACCGGTCGACCTCCAAATTGAAATGTTGTCCGATTTTTGTCAAAAATAAACTTCAAGAAATACTCCGAAAAATTAGTAAAAACATTTTAGATCGATCGGGAGTATTTGGACAACATTTAGAAATATAGTAAACTCATTTAAACAAAACCATCAAAAGTGTTGTCCATTTTTATCGAATAATAAACTTTAATAAATACTCCAAAAAATTAGTAAAAACATTTTAAATCATTTAGGAGTATTTGGACAACATTGTTTTGGTGTAAAAACCAATTAACAAAAAATCATCAAAAGTGTTGTCCAATTTTATCGAGTAATAAACTCTAAGAAATACTCCAAGAAATTAGTAAAAACATTTTAAATCATTTAGGAGTATTTGGACAACATTTAGAAACATTGTTTTGGTGTAAAAACTCATTTAAACAAAATCATCAAAATATTGATAAAAACATTTATCTAACACAGGATAGGTTCCTCTGCCTTGGATTGGGTACCACTACTAGATGACTTAAGTTGAATCTTGGATTAATATTTGAACTATTTTGGGTTGTTATAGTGTTAAGATATTCGGATATTCCTCTATTTGGACGTTAGGTGATTTAGAAAATCCATGATTTAGAGATTATAATGCCTGATATGGTGAGACTCGAAGAATATGAGGATATCTCTTGATAAGTATATGATTTGGATGTCATATATTATGGGATCTTGACACCTAATGATATTACTTTGGGGAAAATGATAGTAGGGGAATCACTAAGTATAATGATCAATGATAATACCCTTGTGTTATTCATTCTCAAGTACTTGAACAAGCTTAAGTAAGGGAGTTTGACTTGTGGTTTATGTATCACGGATAAGATACATTAAGGATGTGACTATTATACGATCTCGACTAGATGTTACCATTAAATATCCCCTCCTGGATAGACGAACTATTTGATCAACTTCAAGGAGCGACGGTGTATTCAAACTTTGATTTACAACAAGGATATTATCAACTGAAGATCCATGAAGAAGACGTTTCCAAAATGGCATTTCAAACAAGATATGGACACTACGAGTTTGTAGTGATGTTTTTCGGTCTGACGAACGCACCAGCAACGTTTATGGATCTGATGCATCGAGTCTTTCAACCTTATTTGGATCAATCCATAGTGATATTCATTGATGACATACTCGTATACTCTAAGTCTAGAGAAGAGCATGAACGTCATCTGAAAATTGTTTTGGAGACACTACGAGAGCACAAGTTGTATGCCAAATTCAGCAAGTGGGAATTTTGGCTTAGTGAAGTCGCATTCTTGGGACACATAGTATCAAACCTTTGGGATCGCCGTAGACCCCTTCAAGGTACGAACAATGGTTGAATGGAAACAACCCGAGTCTGTAATGCGGATCAGAAGTTTCTTAGGACTTGCTGGATATTATCGAAGATTTATCCAGGATTTCTCCAACATAGCCAGACCACTCACTCGACTAACCCAGAAGCAAGTCAAGTTTGTGTGAAAACTGATAGCTTGCAGAAACTCGCGCAAATTTATATCCGAGAGATCATTCAACTGCATGGAGTGCCGATCGACATTGTGTTAGACAGAGACCCGAGGTTTGTCTCCCGTCTCGGAAGTGCTTGCACGAGGAATTGGGTACCTCGCTAAGTTTCAAAGACAATGAAAGACATCCACAAGCGGATGGCGGTATGAGCGAACGATTCAAACCCTGGAAGATATCTTTGCGAGCTCGCACGTTGGATTTCAAGGAAGTGGGATTTGCGATTACCATTGGCCGGGTTCTTATAATAATAACAGCCTATCGGCCACAATTGGGATGGCACCCTACGAAGCCTTGTATGGGCGAAAGTGTAGATCTCCACTACCTTTGGGAGATTGATGACCAATGGTCTCCAAAGAGAAACAAAAGTCGCCTCGATTCCAAAGGTCGACTTAGTTCAGGAGGCCATGTAGAAGGTC
Source organism: Rehmannia glutinosa (assembly GCA_016081115.2). Classification (NCBI taxonomy): domain Eukaryota; kingdom Viridiplantae; phylum Streptophyta; class Magnoliopsida; order Lamiales; family Orobanchaceae; genus Rehmannia; species Rehmannia glutinosa. The sequence goes on along the minus strand of CM071936.1, from coordinate 93,730,838 downwards.
AAGATGATCAAGGAACGAATCCGCACAGCTCAGAGCCGCCAAAAGAGTTACGCAGACAAGAGGAGAAAGGACTTGGAATTTGAAGCCGGAGATGAAGTATTTCTCAGACTCTCTCCACGGAAAGGATTGATCAATCCGAAGAAAGGAGGCAAGTTGAGCCGAGATATGTTGGACCTTACAAGATTTTGTAGAGGATCGGGAAGTTAGCCTACCAGGCTCGACTTACCAAAGACAAGTATGCGGGAATGCATGATGTATTCCACGTATCGAGGTTAAAGAAGTATCAACCAGATCCCGAGCATATCATCGCCCAAGATACTTCTCCTTTGATGGAAAATTTATCCTACATCGAGAAACTAATCCGGATCATTGACCAGCAGATACGTTAGTTGCGTAATAGAGAGATTCTGATGGTTAAAGTGGTATGGCAAAACCACAACCGAGATAAAGACGCAACATGGGAGATGGAAGAAGACATGAGGAATCAATATCCAGAGTTGTTCTGAAGAGAATTTGGGGACCAAGTTATTTTAAGGAGGGGTGAATGTGATGCCCCGAATTTTAACAACGTGAGATACAGTGTTATGTAGTGATTATTTATTCGGCTATGTATCACAAACCTATTATTAATGAAACGCGACTCTACTTTTATTTATTTCTTCCAACGTCAATTACGCATTTCACATTTTTGAGCTTAGCAATTTTATATTCTCCTCTAGTATTAATACTTGATCGAATGAATACGACTTTAGAAATATTAGACCCTTGATAATTTAGGAGTACATTTCGACCCTTATCCAAATATTTGATCTTATTCTATAATTGTGAAGCCCCGATTTTTCTGAGCTATTAATTGATCCTTATTGTCGTTTATACTTTTGATCGACTACTTTACCGCGTCATTTTGACGGGTAATTATTAATAATTTATAATTTTGTATTTTATTTCATTTTATTTAATTACTTGTGATCATGATCTTTATTAATTCTATTCCTCATTTATGATCACTTGATTGATCATTAATACTATTTTTTGTATTTATTAGTCACCTTAGAATTTTAAGAGACTATTTATTTTAGAGACTTTTACCTTATAGAATTAAGAATTTGATTTAGATTAAGTGATCATGAGACTTACAAGTGATCAAGGAAATCACTAAATATTTTGGAGATTGATATATTTCATCTATTATCATCAAATTTGGGACAAAAAAAAAATGGAATTACCATATTGCCATTATAGTGGACGGCCATGGTGGATATTTTTGGAGTAAAAATATCATCCAATTCTTGTACACCTACACCTTATATTAGTCATCTTGTGTATAATTATACCATTAATTCAAACATTATACACATTATCTTATACATCAATTTTATATCATTAAATTCCCCAACATATCCTATTCTTCCCAACATTCTTCTTATTCCTCTCAACATTCCAATTTGACCCATACCTTGACTCACCTTTTGTCTCCATGCAAGAGACAAAGTACAAGACACAAATTAATCAAAAAATTTCTTCCCCCCTCTTCCCCAAAGTGGACGGCCATTAGGCCAAAATTTAACAAAAAATTTCATTTTTCACCCAACACCTTCATCTCTCAAGCTAATTCTCCTCCTTCTCTCTAACCTCTCTCTAAGATTCATTCACATCTTCAAACCCATCTTCATAACTCCAAGAACATCTTCTTCCTAACATCAAACATACTTCATTTCTTCAAACATCTAAACCAAACAAACAATCTTACCACTAAAACTCAAAAATTCGAACACCCCCTTTCTTAAGGTAAGAAATTTCACTCCTCAATCCAACTTAAATTCTTACTACTCCTCACCTTCTTCTTTTAACTTAAGTTATATTTTGGATTTTGAGGTACTTAGAAGACCACTTGGAGACATGCATGCATGGTGGTGAATTTTAGAAGACTTGAAGAAGAACTAGTAGAGAATTTGGACTACAAGGTAAGAATTGGACACTAAAGCCCTTCTTTCTTCTTCTTCCTATTTTTTTTCAAATTTTAACACCCTTTTTTTTCATTTTTGAGAAGTAGGGGCTGACCTTAGGTGATTTTGGAGTTGAACCAAAATTTCCAATTTTAAGCTTCAACTAGTCTCCAAACACCTACTACATAAGGTAAAGTGTAGTCCTTCTCCTTTCCTTATTTCCTTCTTTTTCACCTTAATTTTTCTCTCATTTTTCTAACTTCAAATTTTTGATATTTTTTTGAATTAGGGGCTGACCTAAGAAGCCTCATCCAAAAATTGTGAAATTATCCTTTTATTTCACAATTTCCAATTTTAAGGTGGGTGGAAAAATACTTTCCAACTATTAGGTGTCTTTATTAAAATGCTTGTAGAAATTTTGATCATGAGCCTTGAGATGTATAATATATGTATTGCATGTCAATTTTATATATCAAATCATGAAAATTCTCAAGAGTTGCTCAAAATTACTATTTATTGAATTTTAGGTGCATGCATGTACACTTTAATGTTTTAATTGATGAATTCTTGTATGTATTGGACATGCATGTGTATGATCTTTAAAATCTATATTTTGGATTCCTTATAACCTGGAAAAGTCGAGCATAATTGATTAAATTTCAATTTTGGACTTAAAAATATAAAAATTGAAAGTTGGTGGACTAAATTGCAAGAAAATAAAAGTTTAAGGACCCCTCTGCAAATTTCGAAATTTGGGACTGTACTCAGGTTCAAAAATGACTTTTGGACATTTTAATAAAGTTTTAAGAGTTTTAAGATAAATAAAATCAACCTTTAAAAGCCCAAGGACTAGATTGTAAAATTTTGTAAGTTTAAGGGCTACTTTGCAATTTTTAAAACTGCCCCAGACCTAAACTTTAAAATTTGAAATTTTTACTCTTAAGGTACTGGGAATTACATATTTTAAAAGTATTCCAAAAATCCAAGTGGTTAGGGCTTGGAAAACAATTTTTCTAAAATTGAGGGACTAATGTGTAAAATACTAAACTTGAGGACCCAAATGAAATTTCCAGGACTTATGCAGCCCATGCACCTGGAAATACTAACTTAACTATAACTTAATTATATTTTGGACCCAAGGTTCAAATTGCATAACAATTGGACCCATAAAAGCCTTAAAGGCAATTATTTCAAAATGGGACAAAAATGATATTTTCAAAAGTTAAAGGACCTACACATATTTCTTTTAAAAACTGCTTTTGTCCCAATATCCTACTAACCTTAGTGACATTTTCCAACAAGAATCACATTAAAAACCCTTCCGGTTTGTGAGTTCTGAATTTTTAAAACTTAAGGTCCGAATTGGCAATTTTTACAAATTTGGGGCCAATGTGAGAATTTTACAAAATCTCGACTTCAAAATTTTAAAACCCTGAATCTCTGGACAATTTGGAGAATTTAGGAACTGACCTCTTAATTCTTCAAAGTCGAGATATTTATTTATTCAATTTTTAACCCCAAAAGTGTTAGTTTTTACAAAGCGGGGCTAAATTACAATTTTTCTTTTATAAAGGACCTAACCCAAATTATTTTCTCTCTTACTAAAATAGCCATAGACCCTCTGACTTGGAGATTTAATTAAAATATTTTATTTTCTCAAAATCCTTGACTTATCGGATCAATTTGAACGATTAATACCCGATCGCGGAGCGACTTCCTCGCCTTGCGATTTTGAATCTATAACGGGACTTATGTTCCACCTAATCTTTTAAGATATCGAAGGTTTCTTATCCTTCCGATAATCATATTCATCCAAAAACTCCACCAACACCATAATTACCACTCGCGTTTTCAAAAATTTTCCTAAAAATGCTACCCTGAATCAATAATACTTTTTGCACTGGTTATTTTTGTACTTGTAATTACTTTCTGCTGAGTCAACTTGGTGTGTCGAGCTCACGATCGGAATGGATACGTCGGGGATGGGAAGGCAGCTCGGCTGCTATTCCACTTTTTCCCGGCCCCATCGCCCTAATCCCGCAAGCGAGGGACGGAGTTTGTCCATGGGAAGCGGGTCGTAATCTTGAGGTATAATCATGATTATGACAGACCAGTCTTGCAAGCTCCCTTTGTGGATTTTGTCTTTGCCTACGGGCGATAAGGTGCGGTCTTGGACCATCTTGACCGGGAGTTACAAGGAAGAACGAAGGAATCACATCGATCCACACGATTTAGGAGTTATCGGACCCATTTTGGTTGGCGTTACATTTAAAACCGCATACCATTACATTGGTTGGCATTACTTTTGCGCGCACGCAGCCGCTTACCTGTTTTGCATTGGTTGGCGTTACATTTCCGCACGCAACCGCTACCTCATTTTGCATTGGTTGGCGCTACAAATCATGACGCAACCATTAATTGCCTTGCATGGGATTGGCGTTACACTTCCGCACGCAATCTACCTTTCTTCGATGAATCACATAGTGCCATGTGTGACCATGAATGAATTTTCTTGAATCGTATAAATATACTATTGTATTATTTTATCACGACGCTTATGACTTGTGTGTGGATTCATGCATCATACTCACGCGTTTGCATATAACTGTTTTCTCACATTAACTATATTGCGCCACACTTGCACACGATCACCCCATCCCCTGAGATTTTTGTCTCATCCCCACTTTGTTCTCTAACCTTAGATGAGGATTTCGTTGAAGATCTTTGAACCAAGCTCGGATTGAGACCTTGTACTACACTTGTTTGATTTACTATTTCTTGTTGTTGATTGGACTCTTTTTTTATGTTATTGTCAGACTTTTGTATTTCCTTCCATTCGGGTTTGTAATTAAGGGGCGTAGGACCCTTTGACTTTAAGTTGCTATTTTGTTGATTTTCGGGTTGTAATTTGGATGATGGACTGTAGACTTTAAGTTGTACTTGTACTTGTTATTTATTCCGCTGCTATTTAGACTCTGTCTCATTGGGTTCTCGTGGGTTCTCGTTGATATTTGTCTAGACTGTTTGGTTATTGTATTTAAGTTGTGGATCGTCCGTCGCGTCCCGTTTGGGGCATGACAGTTAGAGTGGTATCAGAGCTCGGCTAGTAAGATGGAAACTTACACCAAGCTGACCCAGGATAGGACCATCGGTCTGTGTTTTGGGTATTACCGCGACTTGACCAATTAAGTGTGAAATCGATTTCAAATTGGCATAGAACCGTCTTATTGATATTTGAACTAAGTTAGAGCGCATATTTTAAGATTTCGTAGTCATACTTGTTTTGACTTAGTTGATTCTTGTCTGATTTCCCTTATTCATTTTTTCCTTATTCTCTCCTTATCTTTCCTCTACCTTTGACTGATCCGCCTTAGTTTTGTTTGATCGGATGGGAGCCGACGCGCTACATGGTGGGATGTATTCCATGCCCATGCTTTGGCGGGAATATTACGGCACCGATGATTCATTGGCACGGAAAGTGAACGCGCGACCACGATACTAGCCCGGAGCGCCAACGCATAGGGACGACTCGGCGCTTGGCGATGAGCCAAGATGAGAAGAAACGAGTGACTCTTGTCATCAAGGACCGCGATAACACCATAAGAGTGCGTGAGGACCAAATACAGAGTATCCAGGAGCGCCTGGATAACATGCGGGAGAAGATGAAGAGGACTAGTGACGGTCGCCAGAAATGAGAGATTGACGCCCGCCTATCCCAGAAGACCGTCGATCGCTTGGAGGAGACCCTAATTAAGCAGATGATGACGATCATAGAGGACCTTACACAGGCCCTAGCTCGGAGAGACGCCGCACTAGAGGCTGCTTTAGTGACTAATGCTCGCCGTTGCCACCGCCCGAGGCGGAGCCTGTACCTGATGCCGAGGAGGATCCCGAGGAGGATCCAGTCAACATTCGAGAGCCGGAGGCTGCTCCACTCGATGAGGCTCAGGGATTCGAGCAGTGGTTGGACTTCGTGGATTGGCCCGAGGTTGAGGCGCCACCTCATCCCGACCCAGCCCCGATTATAGACATAGCTGCGAGCGACGATGATGGCGATCTCACTGATTAGCTAGCAGATTGTCAGTTTGTACTTTTGTTGTTGTAGCCGTGTATTCCAGTGTTGTACCTTACTTTCTATTATATTAGATTCAGTTGTATTTTGGTTCAGATGTATCTTTGACTCGGTATTACTAGTGTTGTACTTCATGGGTGTATTCAAATTTTACATTAATGAATATACCTCATTTTGGATGTAGGTGATTTAGAAATTTCTTGATTTGAAGGCTATAATGCCCATTATGATGAGACTTGAAAGATAAAAGGTTATCACTTGACCGTATATAATCGGGTCATATGATATATTATAGAAGTTAGATGCCTAATGATATTACTTTAGAGAATGATTGGGTGGGAATTACTAGGTATGATTTACCGATGATGTGCCATTGTGTTATTCGTTCTATATACTTCTACGAGCTAAAATAAGCAAATTTGACTTGTTGTTTGGTATCGTGGATAAGATACGTCAAGGATATGACGATTATAGGGTCTCAACTGGATATTGTCACTATATATTTTTTTTAGTTATGATATCTCATTTGTGAATTAAATTTGGGATAATGATTATCTGTGAGTATTCCGAATATTATGGTGATCTAGGCACTCACATGATATATGAATTTGATTGATTTTGACTTAGTTATTGAGTATTAAGTATTGATTAATTTCGGAGGAGACGGATAATAGTATTCTATATAAGTATATGAGATGTGCACATTTATCTGGAATAATCAAGGACCTTATGATTATAGAAATTGGGATTGCTATCAAGATTTTAGAAGGAGCGACTCATATGATTACAACTTTGGAAATAACTTATTAAATGATTACCGAGGTCTTGACTATTATATGTTGATGGGTGGAGATTATGGGTTGATCTTGCACTTTTAGCGATGAAATCTACTACCGATTGTTCGAGGAAATATACCCCGATATGAGTAGGTGTCTACTATTTAGTTAAATCGACTCTATTATAATGAGTATCATTTTCTTGGGTAAATGAAGTATTGACTAGCTGTGACAAGCAAGGATATATTCGGGATATGAATTATAAGAGGTATGTTTGAACTAATAATTGTGGGAATAGTACATTAGAACGGTATGCGGAATAGAAATGATTGGTTAAGTGATAATCGAATAGTGGTGCCAATCTTACGGATCACATGAATAGGGTACTATGAATAGTGTCTATTACAAGGCAATGACAAGAAATTTTGAGTACCACTAAGGTTATTAAGAGATATTTTTGCAGAATGATTATTGGAAATTGGCTGACGAAAATTTGGATCGAATATAAGCGCCTCTAGGGCACCTAAGTTTTGAAATTGAGGAATTGGGTACCTCGCTAAGTTTCAGCACAATATCACATCCACAAACTGATGGACAGGCTGAGCAAACAATTCAAACCCTAGAAGATATACTGCGAGCCTGCACGTTGGATTTCCAAGGAAGTTGGGATTCACGCTACCATTAGGCCGGTTCGCCTACAATAACGATTATCGGCCATGATTGGGATGGCACCCTACGAGGCATTATATGGGCGAAAATGTAGATCCCCACTACCTTTGGGAGATTGATGACCAATGGACTCCGAAAGAGAAATGAAAGTCGCCCTCGATTCCAAAGGTCGACTTAGTTCAGGAGGCCATAAAGAAGGTCAAGCTGATCAAGGAGTGGATTCGCACAGCTCGGAGCCGCCAAAAGAGTTACGCGGACAAGAGAAGAAAGGATTTGGAATTTGAAGTCGGAGATGAAGTATTTCTCAGACTCTCACCACGGAAAGGATTAATCAACCCGAAGAAAGGAGGCAAGTTGTGTCCGAGATATGTTGGACCTTACAAGATTTTACAGAGAATCGGGAAGTTAGCCTATCAACTCGAGTTACCAGCACCATATGCGGGAATGCACGATGTATTCCACGTATCAAGATTGAAGAAGTATCAACCAGATCCCGAACATATCATCACTCGTGATACTCCTCCTCTAATGGAAAATCTATTCTACACCGAGAGGCCGATCCGGATCATTGATCAGCAGATACAACATTTACGTAAGAGAGAGATCCCGATGGTTAAAGTGGTGTGGCGGAGAACCACAACCAAGACGAAGCATAACGTGGGAAATGGAAGAAGACATAAGGAATCAATATCCGAACTATTCGAAGAGAATTTGGGGACCAAATTCTTTTAAGGAGGGGAGGATGTGAAGCCCGATTTTTCCGAGCTATTAATTGATCCTTATTGTCATTTATACTTTGGATCGACTACTTTACCGCGTCATTTTGACGGGTAATTATTAATAATATATACATTTTGTATTTTATTTCATTTTATTTAATTACTTGTGATCATGATCTTTATTAATTCTATTCCTCATTTATGATCACTTGATTGATCATTAATACTATTTTTTGTATTTATTAGTCACCTTAGAATTTTAAGAGACTATTTATTTTAGAGACTTTTACCTTATAGAATTAAGAATTTAATTTAGATTAAGTGATCATGAGACTTACAAGTGATCAAGGAAATCACTAAATATTTTGGAGATTGATATATGTCATCTATTATCATCAAATTTGGGACAAAAAAAAATATATGGAATTACCATATTGCCATTATAGTGGATTTGCCATGGTGGATATTTTTGGAGTAAAAATATCATCCAACTCTTGTACACCTACACCTTATATTAGTCATCTTGTGTATAATTATACCATTAATTCAAACATTATACACATTATCTTATACATCAATTTTATATCATTAAATTCCCCAACATATCCTATTCTTCCCAACATTCTTCTTATTCCTCTCAACATTCCAATTTGACCCATACCTTGACTCACCTTTTGTCTCCATGCAAGAGACAAATTACAAGACACAAATTAATCAAAAAATTTCTTCCCCCCTCTTCCCCAAAGTGGACGGCCATTAGGCCAAAATTTAACAAAAAAATTCATTTTTCACCCGACACCTTCATCTCTCAAGCTAATTCTCCTCCTTCTCTCTAACCTCTCTCTAAGATTCATTCACATCTTCAAACCCATCTTCATAACTCCAAGAACATCTTCTTCCTAACATCAAACATACTTCCTTTCTTCAAACATCTAAACCAAACAAACAATCTTACCACTAAAACTCAGAAATTCGAACACCCCCTTTCTTAAGGTAAGAAATTTCACTCCTCAATCCAACTTAAATTCTTACTACTCATCACCTTCTTCTTTTAACTTAAGTTATATTTTGGATTTTGAGGTACTTAGAAGACCACTTGGAGACATGCATGCATGGTGGTGAATTTTAGAAGACTTGAAGAAGAACTAGTAGAGAATTTGGACTACAAGGTAAGAATTGGACACTAAAGCCCTTCTTTCTTCTTCTTCCTATTTTTTTTCAAATTTTAACACCCTTTTTTTTCATTTTTGAGAAGTAGGGGCTGACCTTAGGTGATTTTGGAGTTGAACCAAAATTTGCAATTTTAAGCTTCAACTAGTCTCCAAACACCTACTACACAAGGTAAAGTGTAGTCCTTCTCTTTTCCTTATTTCCTTCTTTTTCACCTTAATTTTTCTCTCATTTTTCTAACTTCAAATTTTTGATATTTTTTTGAATTAGGGGCTGACCTAAGAAGCCTCATCCAAAAATTGTGAAATTATTCTTTTATTTCACAATTTCCAATTTTAAGGTGGGTGGAAAAATACTTTCCAACTATTAGGTGTCTTTATTAAAATGCATGTAGAAATTTTGATCATGAGCCTTGAGATGTATAATCTATGTATTGCATGTCAATTTTATATATCAAATCATGAAAATTCTCAAGAGTTGCTCAAAATTACTATTTATTGAATTTTAGGTGCATGCATGTACACTTAAATGTTTTAATTGATGAATTCTTGTATGTATTGGACATGCATGTGTATGATCTTTAAAATCTATGTTTTGGATGCCTTATAACCTGGAAAAGTCGAGCATAATTGATTAAATTTTAATTTTGGACTTAAAAATGTAAAAATGGAAAGTTGGTGGACTAGATTGCAAGAAAATAAAAGTTTAAGGACCCCTCTGCAAATTTCGAAATTTGGGACTGTACTCAGGTTCAAAAATGACTTTTGGACATTTTAATAAAGTTTTAAGAGTTTTAAGATAAATAAAATCAACCTTTAAAAGCCCAAGGACTAGATTGTAAAATTTTGTAAGTTTAAGGGCTACTTTGCAATTTTTAAAACTGCCCTAGACCTAAACTTTAAAATTTGAAATTTTTACTCTTAAGGTACTGGGAATTACATATTTTAAAACTATTCCAAAAATCCAAGTGGTTAGGGCTTGGAAAACAATTTTTCTAAAATTGAGGGACTAATGTGTAAAATACTAAACTTGAGGACCCAAATGAAATTTCCAAGACTTATGCAGCCCATGCACCTGGAAATAATAACTTAACTATAACTTAATTATATTTTGGACCCAAGGTTCAAATTGCATAACAATTAGACCCCTAAAAGCCTTAAAGGCAATTATTTCAAAATGGGACAAAAATGATATTTTCAAAAGTTAATGGACCTACACATATTTCTTTTAAAAACTGCTTTTGTCCCAATATCCTACTAACCTTAGTGACATTTTCCAACTGGAATCACATTAAAAGCCCTTCCGGTTTGTGAGTTCCGAATTTTTAAAACTTAAGGTCCGAATTGGCAATTTTTACAAATTTGGGGCCAATGTGAGAATTTTATAAAATCTCGACTTCCAAATTTTAAAAATCTGAATCTCTGGACAATTTGGAGAATTTAGGAACTGACCTCTTAATTTTTCAAAGTCGGGATATTTATTTATTCAATTTGTAACCCCAAAAGTGTTAGTTTTTACAAAACGGGGCTAAATTACAATTTTTCTTTTATAAAGGACCTAACCCAAATTATTTTCTCTCTTACTAAAATAGCCCTAGACCCTCTGACTTGGAGATTTAATTAAAGTATTTTATTTTCTCAAAACCATTGACTTATCGGATCAATTTGATCGATTAATACCCGATCGCGGAGCGACTTCCTCGCCTTGCGATTTTGAATCTATAACGGGACTTATGTTCCACCTAATCTTTCAAGATATCGAAGGTTGCTTATCCTTCCGATAATCATCTTCATCCAAAAACTCCACCAATGCCATAATTACCACTCGCATTTTCAAAAATTTTCCTAAACTGCTTCCCTAAATCAATAATACTCATTGCTGGATCACTGTACTTGTAATTACTTTCTGCTGAGTCAACTTGGTGTGTCGAGCTCACAGTCGGAATGGATACGTCGGGGATGGAACCGGGCAGCTCGACTGCTATTCCACTCTTCCGGCCCCATCGTGCTAATCCCGCAACTGAGGGACGGAGTTTGTCCAAGGGAAGCGAGTCGTAGTACTAAGGTATAATCATGATTATGACAGATCCGAGCCTTGAAAGCTCCATTGTGGATTTTGTCTTTGCCTACGGAGCGATAAGGTGCCGGTCTTGGACCATACTGACTGGGGAGTTACAAGGAAGAACAAAGGAATCGTTGTCTGATCCACACAATTCCGGAGTTATCGGAGCCGTTTTGGTTGGCGTTACATTTAAAACGCAACCGCTACCTGTTACATTGGTTGGCGTTACATTTAAACGCAACCGCTACATTGTTTTGCATTGGTTGGCGCTACAAATCCGCACGCAACCATTAATTGCCTTGCATGGGATTGGCGTTACACTTCCGCACGCAATCCTACTGTCTCGGCCCGAATCACATAGTGCTGTGTGACCATGAACTGTTTTCTTGAACTGTATAAATATACTATTGTATTATTTTATCACGACGCTTGCGAACTGTGTGTGGATTCATGCATCATACTCACGCGTTTGCATATAAATGTTTTCTCACATTAACTATATTGCGCCACACTTGCACACGATCACCCCATCCATCGAGATTTTTGTCTCATCCCAACTGTTTTCTAACCTTAGATGAGGATTTTGTTGAAGATCTTTGAACCGACTCGGATTGAGACCTTGTACTACGCTTGTTGGATTTACTATTTCTTGTTGTTGATTGGACTCTTTTCTTATGTTATTGTCGGACTTTTGTATTTCGTTCCATTCGGGTTTGTAATTAAGGGGCGTAGGACCCTTTGACTTTAAGTTGCTATTTTATTGATTTTCGGGTTGTAATTTGGATGATGGATTGTAGACTTTAAGTTGTACTTGTACTTGTTATTTATTCCGCCGCTATTTAGACTCTGTCTCATTGGGTTCTCGTTGATATTTGTCTGGACTGTTTGGTTATTGTATTTAAGTTGTGGATCGTTCGTCGCGTCCCGTTTGGGGCGTGACAATAATTCATTCCCAATAACTTCCAAATTGTTGTTTTTGAAATACACATTTCTTATTTCACATCCTTAATTTTAAATTTCTAAATATTCAATTATGGATATTTATATATTTTGTATTTCCCTTAATTTTATAAAAGAAAGAAACCAAATATTTTATTTTGTTATTTTATTTTACTAATTTTCGAAATTTCATTAAAATTGGAGAATTTTTCAATTTATTTTTCAAGCCTACATTTAAATTACCCTACATATTCCACTACATCTTGGTCAACAAACAATAATTCCCCTAAACATAGCTTTTGGGTTCATGTCCCTAGTAAAAGGACTCTAATTATTTTTTTATTTCCTAAATCCCCCAATTATTCCCACTAAATTATTTTTTAACCAAAACAAAAATTTGTCAAGTTGAGATATATATATGTTATGTATTGCATGTTAATTTCTTGTATCAAGTTGAAAATTTCTCAAGTATGGCTCAAAATGCTATTCGTTGAAAAATAGGTGCATACATGTACACTTTATTGTGATATTTGATGAATTCTTGTGTGAAATGGACTTGTATATGTATGAACCTTGAAATACATGTTTTGTATGATTTATAATCTGGAAAAGTCGAGCATAATTGATTAAATTTCAATTTTTGGACTTAAAATGCGAAAATAGAAAGTTGGTGGACTTAATTGCAAGAAAATAGAACTTAAGGGATCTCTCTGTAATTTTCGAGTTTTGGGACTGTACTCAGGTTCAAAAATGATGTTTGGACATTTTAATAAAGTTTTAAGAGTTTTTAGATAAATAAAATCAACCCTTAAAAGCCCAAGGACTAGATTGTAAAATTTTGGAAGTTTAAGGGCTATATTGCAATTTTCGAAACTGCCGGACCCTATTTTGAAAATTTGAAATTTTAACTCTTAAGGGACTGGAAATAACATATTTTAAGTGTATTAAAAAAATTCCAAGTGTTTAGAGCTTGGAAAGTAATTTTATAAAAATTGAGGGACCAAATCGTAAAAGATTAAAATTGAGGACCAAAATGAAATTTTCAAGACTATTGCAGTCCATGCACCTGGAAATACTAATTTAACTATAACATAATTATATTTTGGACCCAAGGTTCAAATTTCATAACAATTGGACCCCTAAAAGCCTTAAAGGCAATTATTTCAAAATGGGACAAAAATGAGATTTTCAAAATTAAGGGACCTATACTTATTTCCTTTTAAAACTGCTTTTGTCCCAATACCCCACTGACCTTAGTGATATTTTACAACTGGAATCACATTAAAAGCCCTTCCGGTTTGTGAGTTCCAATTATTTTAGACTTAGGGCCCGAAATGATAATTTTAACAAATTTGGGGCCAATGTGAGCATTTTATAAAACACTCGACCTCAAAACATTAAAAACCTGAATATTTGAACAATTTAGAGAATTTAGGAACTGACCTCATAATTTTCATCGTCGGGACATTTACTTATTCAATTTTTAACCTCAAAAGTATTGGTTTTTACAAAACGAGGCTAATTGTAAATTTTCTTTTTACAAGGACCTAACTCAAATTATTTCTCTTTTAAAGAAACAGCCCTGGACCCTCTGACTATTAATAATGATATAAAAGATTTTATTTTCTTAAAACACCTTAACTTATCGGATCGTCTTGACCAATCAATACGCGATCGCAGGGCGACTTCCTCGTCTATTGTACTTATTTCATGTACTTTTGCGGATGTTGGACTCCCTTTTATCCTGCTACTCTTTTCTCTCTTCGACTGTAATTCGAGGGCGTAGGACCCTTGACATTTAAGATTTGGATGTGGTGTTCTTTACGCTTTAGTTTCGGCCTGTAAACTTATTCAGGTTATTATGTCGAATGTATTTGGACCTCGTTAGACTTTAAGTTGTAATTCGTACTTATGTTTATTTTATTTCCGCTGCTTTAGACTCTGTTTCACTTGGGATTGTTGTATCATTTGTCTGCATTTGTTGGGATCATTTACATTTAAGTGGTTGATCATCGTCGCGCCGCGTTGGGGCGTGACAATTATTGTAATAGATAATGATTAAATCGTTGTCATTCAGCAAAATTCTTGTAGTGAAGTAAAATTTAAATACATGTTGGTGTTATGCTTTATTAAACTTAATATAATACATCATCTTCTAAAAAACTTAATTGAATTAACATAAAGGATGGATAATGAAATCCCTAATTAAAAGTAAAAAATAATATAAAAATACAAAATTACTGCACTATTGAACACCAAAATATTTAAGAAAAACAAATATCAGAAAGTAAAATCATCTAATAATGTTACAAAACGTAGTAAATAATGAAAATAATTAATTTCTTTAATTATTCTCATTAGTTCTATAAAGAACCCAATTTTCAGTCATGGTCAATTATAGGTTGTTATCAGGAGTCATATATCATAAGAGTTTTAGAATATTAGTTTGTGAAGATGATAAGATAAAACCAAACAGACAAATAATGTTCTGCACAAAAAAGTATTCCAAAATTTATAATTTTGAAAGGTAGTGATCATTTAATTTGGTTTGTTGAAGTTTGTATTGCACGTTTTTTATATATTAATTAGCATTGTAACTCCTATATAAATCCAATTTATGTGTCTTGACGCAACAAGCCCCGTGCATTGTACGGGCAAAAAACTAGTTATTACTATAAAAAAACATATAATATAAGTCACATGATTAATCAAGGTAAAAAAATCTTGTTATACAATAACAGAAAAAAACCTGGAAAACGGAGTATGTTGAATAAAAGAGAATAAAGTAGGAAGGGATAACATTAGGTTGGAGATTTTAGATATAAAATCTGATAGATTATCTAGTAAATTCGATAATTTAATTATGAAATACTACTAACATGGACTTTGAGTGTATCTGATGAGACGATCATGATACGCGTTATTTTAAATGAACAATAATAATTAAGACTTTGTTTGATATATAATGCTAAATAGTATGTTACGTAAATAATATTTATTGAATATAAGTACATATATAGGTAACTAGTAAATAATTCAAATTTTTAAAATACAAAACTAAGTGAATAATTAATTGCTTTATACTTTGGGTTAGTCTCCTGTCAGAAGGTCTAACGGATCTAATTCGCTAGAAGGATCCAAATATCCGACCCGTCTGCCCAACAATAGCCCGTACAAGTACAAATACCACATCCGCTGGCCGCTGCTAATACATTTTAGGAGAGTTGCTAATATATTTTAGGAGGACTACTAATACTTTCCGGAGGGAAAACTAATATTTTTAGGGTTGCTACCAAATAGTTTTCCGGATAACTACTGATACTTTTTGGGGGAAGAACTAATTCTTTTATGGGGAACTACTGATACTTTTTATGAGGAAAATTATTGCTTTTCAAGAGGAATACTAAAATACGTTTAATCAGAAAGAAAATATAATACTTTTAAATAAGACTACTAATACGTTTTAGTAGGAATACTAATACCCTTGATGGAAAAAATAAATAATTTTCAAGAGGATTACTGAAAACATTGTTCAAGCAGATTACTAATACATTTCATCGTTACTACTAATACTTTTTTGAGGGACTGCTAATACTTTTCGGGAGACAAAGTTAATTATATTAAGGAGAACAACTAAAATACTCTCCAGGGAACTACTAATACGTTTTCGAGGAACTACTAATACGTTTTGGATGCACTGTCCCAGAATATTACAAATATGCCACTGGTGCATTAAATTACGGAAAAATCCGGGTTGGGTTGGATCCGTCTCACGGATGAGACCCGTTAGACAGTCTGACAGGAGTTTTTGTGTTATACTTTTACTATGAAATTAGTTATCAATTTTTTATAAGGTAAGTCATCAATTTCGTTTTCTTTTGAGTACATATCGTGGGAGGGGAAGGGTAATGAGAATCGAACCCTTTTGATGAGAGTCATAATTACTGGATCACTATCCGATTTCCGTATCAGTAATTTAATAAAGACATAAGTATAAGAAATTTTGGATGATTTCAGATGAATTAACATGAACTAGTCTTTTACCCTTGCAATGCACGGGATGCATATTCACTTGGCCTCTATTTTGTGTTGTTACATGTATATTTTTCTAATAGTTCAATGAATTATATTTCCTAGATTTAGGGATGACCACATCCCAGCAGTGGGAACCATCCCCATTGGTAATCGAATAGAATGAGATGAGAAATTCCCTAGTTAATTCGGGAATGGAGACTTCCCGCTTCTCTAGAACCGAGAATGGGATAGGGACAATATTTATATCCCCATCCTCTTTCTCATTCCGATTAGATAAAATGGTGATTTTCTATTCTCATCCTCATTCCCCGAATATATATATTGAATGAATCTATTATAAATATTAATTTCTATTTAATATTTCTTTGTTTTAATTCTAAAAATTAAACCTAAGATTCTTTACAATTTTACTTATTCTCATTCTTTATTTTACAAATTATGGATTTGTGTTATCTATGTTTAAAAAAATAGTAATTACAATAAGTTTAAAATTTCAAAAAATAAATTAAAATATAAAGATAATTAGTTTGAATATAGATCATAGGTTAAATAGTAAAAAATATTAAAAACAATAAAAAAATCTCTTTAAATACGAAATTGTTTGTTGTGTAAATATGAATTGTATCAATTTATAGAACATGTTTATCTATAACAAAGTAAAAGTTTGAAAAAAATATAATTATTGCCCAATGTTGATTGTTTTTACTACACCAATATTCAATATTTAATACATTATGTTATCAGTATAATAATAAAAAAATTTCTTTCAAATTCCAATATTTTTGGGGTTTAGAAAGGGGAACAATCGTAAAAATTAGAAAAGAAATTAAACAAAAAACATGTTTTATATTTAGCGACATATTTTTAAGGGAAAATAGGTTATTTATAAAAAAAACCTATTATATATTTATATATACACATATATCAAAAAATTATCAAAAATAAAATTCATATCTAGTGGTAATTATACAACTTTGAAACTTGAATATCAAAATAGATTGATAAAAATAAAAGAATAATTTCTATTACTATAAAATGTATGTTAATACATGAGTAAACACGATGGATTTTTTATCTAGCGATAGCCTTCACTACATTATTTTAGTTTTGTTTGTTTTTTCCTTCAAGCATTAACATAACTATAGCTTATTTCACATTATTTTATTTATTTTTGTTATTTGTATCTTTCGAAATGTTATGTTGTTATCTGACGTTATATAGAATGCAAAGCTGGTTATTATGTAATTAGATCAATTCGAAATTTTAGTTACTACTTGTTTAGTTTAGGGAAAAAATTAAAATATTTGCTCAATATAAGTAAGTACGTAGACATATTTTTCCATACTAATTTTCTTATCATACGATGACATATATATCTTGCCATGTACGTGCATGGACTCCATTACAAGGTTGATTTTATTTATCTTAAAACTTTATTAAAATGTCCAAAAGTCATTTTTGAACCTGAGTACAGTCCCAAAATTCGAAATTTGCAGAGGGGTCCTTTAACTTTCATTTTCTTGCAATTCAGTCCACCAATTTTCCATTTTTACATTTTTAAGTCCAAAATTGAAATTTAATCAATTATGCTCGACTTTTTCAGGTTATAAGTCATCCAAAATGTGGATTTCAAAGATCATACACATGCATGTCCAATACATACAAGAATTCATCAAATAAAACATTAAATTGTACATGCATGCACCTAAAATTCAATAAATAGAAATTTTGAGCAACTCTTGAGAATTTTCATGATTTGATACATAAAATTGACATGCAATACATAGATTATATATCTCAAGGGCTCATGATCAAAATTCTACATGCATTTTAATAAAAACACCTAGAAGTTGGAAAGTATTTTTCCACCCACCTTAAAATTGGAAAATTGTGAAATAAAAGGATAAATTTCACAATTTTTGGATGAGGTCACTTAGGTCAGCCCCTAAGTCAAGAAATATCAAAAATTTGGAGTTAGAAAAATGAGAGAAAAATTAAAGAGAAAAAGAAGGAGATAAGAAAATTGGATAGACTACAGTTTATCTTGTGTAGTAGGTGATTTGAAACTAGTTGAAGCTTCAAATTTGGAAATTTTGGTTCAACTCCAAAATTACCTAAGGTCAGCCCCTATTTCTCAAAAATGAAAAAGGGGTGTTAAAATTTGAAAAAAATAGAAGGAAGAGGAAAGAAGGGTTCTATTGTCCAATTCTTACCTTGTAGTCCAATTTGTTTTCTACTAGTTCTTCTTCAAGTCTTCAAATTTCACCACCATGCATGCATGTCCCCAAGTGGTCTTCTAAGTACCTCAAAATCCAAAATATAAACTTAAGTTAAAAGAAGAAGGTGATGAGTAGAAAGAATTTAAGTTGAATTGAGGAGTGAAATTTCTTACTTTGAGAAAAGGGGGTGTTCGAATTTTTGAGTTTTGGTGGTAAGATTGTTTGTTTTGGTTTAGATGTTTGAAGAAAGAAAGTATGTTTGATGTTAGGAAGAAGATGTTCTTGGAGTTATGAAGATGGGTTTGAAGATGTGAAGGAGTTGGGTTTGAATATTTGAAGATGTGAAGAAGGGGTACTTGAAGATATGAAGAACTTATGTTGAAGATTTGAAGATGTGAAGAGTTGGTATTTGAAGGTTTGAAGATATGAATGAATTTTATTTGAAGATTTGAAGATGTGAATGAATTTTAGAGAGAGGTTAGAGAGAAGTTGGAGAAAAGGCTTGAGAGTTAGAATGTGTTTGATGAAAAAATGAGATGAATTTTTGTGTAATAGGCCATTTTGGCTGTCCACCATGGGGGGGGGGAAGGGGGAAGAGAGGAATTTTGATTAATTTTGTGTCTTGCAAATTGTCTCTTGCATGGAGACAATTAGACTAGTCAAAGTATGGGCAAGGTATGGAAAGAGAAGGAATGTTGGGAAGACTCCAACATGTTGGGAAAAATAGTACTAAAGAATTGATGTATGAGATGATGTGTATAATATTTGAATTAATGGTATAATTATACACAAGATGACTAATATAAGGTGTAAGTGTGCAAGAGTTGGATGATATTTCTACTCCAAAAATCCCATGTTGGCCGTCCACTATAGGGGTACTATGGTAATTCCAAATATTTTTTTTTGTCCCAAATTTGATGATAATAGATGAAATATATCAATCTCCAAATTATTTCCTTGATCACTTATAAGTCTCAAAATCACTTAATCTAAATCAAATTCTTAATTCTATAAGGTAAAAGTCTCTAAAATAAATAGTCTCTTAAAATTCTAAGGTGACTAATAAATACAAAAATAGTAATAATGATCAATCAAGTGATCATAAATGTGAAATAGAATTAATAAAGATCATGATCACAAGTAATTAAATAAAATAAAATAAAATACAAAATATATATTATTAATAATTATCTGTCAAAGTGACGCGGTAAAATAGTTGATCAAATACATAGACGACAATAAGAATCAATTATATGTTCGGAAAAATCGGGGCTTCACATCCTCCCCTCCTTAAAAGAATTTGGTCCCCAAATTCTCTTCATAATAGTTCGGATATTGATTCCTCATGTCTTCTTCCATCTCCCACGCCCGTCTTCGTCTCGATTGTGGTTACGCCACACCACTTTAACCATCGGAATTTCTCTCTTTACGCAATGCCGTATCTGGCGATCAATGATCCGGATCGGTCTCTCGGTGTAGGATAGATTTTCCATTAGAGGAGGAGTATCACGAGTGATGATATGTTCGGGATCGGTTGATACTTCTTCAATCTTGATACGTGGAATACATCATGCATTCCGCATATGGTCTTTGGTAACTCGAGTCGGTAGGCTAATTTCCGATCCTCCGTAAAATCTTGTAAGGTCCAACATATCTCGAACTCAACTTGCCTCCTTTCTTCGGATTGATTAATCCTTTCCGTGGTGAGAGTCTGAGAAATACTTCATCTGCCACGCCCCAAATGGGACGCGACGATGATCCACAACTTAAATACAAATAACCCAACAGTCCAGACGAATATCATCGAGAACCCAATGAAACAGAGTCAAATAGCAGCGGAATAAAGAACAAGTACAAATTACAACTTACAGTCCACAATATCCATAATCCAAATTACATCCCCGACATGATCTAAAGATAACAACTTAAAAGTCAAAGGGTCCTACGCCCTTCAGTTACAAACCGGAATGAAAAGAAATACAAGAGTACAACAACAACAACAAGAAGTAGTAAGTCCAATAGCAAATAACAGTAACAAGTCCAGTGACGTCAACAATAAAAGATAGTAAATCCAACAAGCGGAGTACAAGGGCTCATTCCGTGGTCGGTTCAACATCTTCAACGAAGTCCTCATCTAAGGTTAAAAAACAGGTGGGGATGAGACATAAATCTCAGTGGATGGGGTGATCGTGTGCAAGTGTGGCGCAATATATAGTTTAAGCAAAACAACAGTTATATGAAAACGCGTAAGTATGATGCATGAATTCACACACAGTCCACAAGTGTCGTGATAAAATATTTAAGTAATATACTTATACAGTTCAAGAAAATAGTTCATGGTCATACAGGCACTATGTGATTCAGTCAAGACAGGTAGGATTGCGTACGGAAATGTAACGCCAATCCCATGCAAGGCAAATAATGGTTGCATACGGATTTGTAGCGCCAACCAATGCAAAACAAGTAGCGGTTGCGTACGGATTTGTAGCGCCAACCAAACGGGTCCGATAACTCCGAAATCGTGTGGATTAGACAGCGATTCCTTCGTTCTTCCTTGTAACTCCCCAGGCAGGATGGTCCAAGACCGGTCACCTTATCGCTCCATAGGCAAACACAAAATCCACAGTGGAGCTTGCAAGGCTCGGATTCGTCATAATCATGATTATACCTCAAGTACTATGACCTGGTTCCCTTGGACACTCCGTCTCTCAATTGCGGGATTAGGACGATGGGGCCGGAAGAGTGGAATAACATCCGAGCTGCCTGGTTCCATCCCCGACGTATCCATTCCGACTGTGAGCTCGACACACCAAGTTGACTCAGGCAGGAAAGTAAATACAATACAGTGCGATCAACAGGCGGTCAGTATGATTGATTCAGGGAAGCTGTTCAGGAAATTTTTTGAAAATTCACGAGTAGCAATATGGCATTGGTGGAGTTATTTGGATGAAGATGATTATCGGAAAGATAAGCAATCTTCGATATCTTGAAAGTTTAGGTGGAACATAAGTCCCGTTATAGATTCAAAACCGAAAGCGGGAAGTCGCGATTGGGTATTAATCGGTTGAATTGGTCCGATAAGTCAAGGGTTTTGAGAAAATAAAATAGTTTAATTAAATCTCCAAGTAAGAGTGTCCAGGGCTATTTAAGTAAAAGGGAAAATAATTTCAGTTAGGTACTTTATAAAAGAAAAATTACCATTTAGCCCCGTTTTGTAAAAACCAAAACTTTTTGGGTTAAAATTGGATAAATAAATATCCCGACCTTACACAATTATGAGGTCAGTGCCTAAATTCTCCAAATTGTCCAGAGATTCAGGTTTTTAAAGTTTTGAGGTCGAGTTTTTATAAAATTCTCACATTGGCCCCAAATTTGTAAAAATTGCCAATTCGGACTTTAAGTTTAAAATAATCGGAACTCACAAACCGGAAGGGCTTTTAATGTGATTCCAGTTGGAAAATGTTACTAAGGTTAGTAGGATATTGGGACAAAAGCAGTTTTTAAAATAAATAAGTTTAGGTCCTTTAACTTTTGAAAATCTCATTTTTGTCCCATTTTTAAATAATTGCCTTTAAGGCTTTTAGGGGTCCAATTGTTATGCAATTTGAACCTTGGGTCCAAATTATAATTATGTTATAGTTAAATTGGCATTTCCAGGTGCATGGGATGCATAAGTCCTGGAAATTTCATTTGGGTCCTCAAGTTTAGTCTTTTACACTTTAGTCCCTCAATTTTAGAAAAATTACTTTCCAAGCCCTAAACACTTGGATTTTTGGAATACATTTAAAATATGTCATTTCCAGTACCTTAAGAGTAAAAATTTCAAATATTAAAATTAAGGTCTGGTACAGTTTCAAAATTTGCAAAGTAGCCCTTAAACTTTTAAAATTTTACAATCTAGTCCTTGGGCTTGTAAAGGTTGATTTTATTTATCTTAAAACTCTTAAAACTTTATTAAAATGTCCAAAAGTCATTTTTGAACTTGAGTACAGTCCCAAAAATTGAAATTTGCAGAGGGGTCCTTTAACTTTTATTTTCTTGCAATTTAGTCCACCAACTTTCTATTTTTGCATTTTTAAGTCCAAAATTGAAATTTAATCAATTATGCTCGACTTTTCCAGGTTATAAGTCATCCAAAACATGGATTTTAATATCATACACATGCATGTCCAATTCATACAAGAATTCATCAAATAAAACATTAAATTGTACATGCATGCACCTAAAATTCAATAAATAGCAATTTTGAGCAACTCTTGAGAATTTTCATGATTTGATACATAAAATTGACATGCAATAGATAGATTATATATCTCAAGGGCTCATGTTCAAAATTCTACATGCATTTTAATAAAAACACCTAGAAGTTGGAAAGTATTTTTCCACCCACCTTAAAATTGGAAAATTGTGAAATAAAAGGATAAATTTCACAATTTTTGGATGAGGCCACTTAGGTCAGCCCCTAAGTCAAGAAATATCAAAAATTTGGAGTTATAAAAACGAGAGAAAAATTAAGGAGAAAGAGAAGGAGATAAGGAAATTGGAAAGACTATACTTTACCTTGTGTAGTAGGTGATTTGACACTAGTTGAAGCTTCAAATTTGGAAATTTTGGTTCAACACCAAAATCACCTAAGGTCATCCCCTATTTCTCAAAAATTAAAAAGGGGTGTTAAAATTAAAAAAAAAATAGGAAGAAGAAGAAAGAAGGGCTCTAGTGTCCAATTCTTACCTTGTAGTCCAAATTTTTTTCTACTAGTTCTTCTTCAAGTCTTCAAGTTTTACCACCATGCATGCATGTCTCCAAGTGGTCTTCTAAGTACCTCAAAATCCAAAATATAACCTTAAGTTAAGAGGAGAAGGTGATGAGTAGCAAGATTTTAAGTTGAATTGAGGAGTGAGATTTCTTACCTTGAGAAAGGGGGGTGTTCGAATTTTTTGAGTTTAAGTAGTAAGATTGTTTGTTTTGGTTTAGATGTTTGAAGAAAGAAAGTATGTTTGATGTTAGGAAGAAGATGTTCTTGAAGATATGAACATGGGTTTGAAGATGTGAAGGACTTGTGTTTGAATATTTGAAGATGTGAAGAAGTGGTACTTGAAGATATGAAGAACTTATGTTGAAGATTTGAAGATGTGAAGAGTTGGTGTTTGAAGGTTTGAAGATGTGAATGATTTTGTGTTTGAAGATTTGAAGATGTGAAGGATTTTTAGAGAGAGGTTAGAGAGAAGGAGGAGAATTAGTTGGAAGATCAAAATGTGTAGGATGAAATTTTGAACCAAATTTTGTGAAAAAAATGGCCTTGTGGCCGTGTGGTAGGGGAGAGAGAAGGAGAAATTTTTTGTTCAATTTTGTGTCTTGCAAATTGTCTCTTGCATGGAGACAATTAGACTAGTCAAAGTATGGGCAAGGTATGGAAAGAGAAGCAATGTTGGGAAGACTCCAACATGTTGGGAAAAATAGTATTAAAGAATTGATGTATGAGATGATGTGTATAATGTTTGAATTAATGGTATAATTATACACAAGATGACTAATATAAGGTGTAAGTGTACAAGAGTTGGATGATATTTCTACTCCAAAAATCATCACCATGGCCGTCCACTATAGGGGTATTATGGTAATTCCATATATTTTTTTTTGTCCCAAATTTGATGATAATAGATGAAATATATCAATCTCCAAAATAATTAGTGATTTCCTTGATCACTTATAAATCTCATTATCACTTATACTAAATCAAATTCTTAATTCTATAAGGTAAAAGTCTCTAAAATAAATAGTCTCTTAAATTTCTAAGGTGGCTAATAAATACAAAAATAGTAATAATGATCAATCAAGTGATCATAAAGCAAAATAGAATTAATAAAGATCATGATCACAAGTAATAAATAAAATGAAACAAAATACAATATATATATATATATATTAATGATAATTACCCGTCAAAGTGACGCGGTAAAATAGTCGATCAAATACATAGACGACAATAAGAATCAATTATATGTTCGGAAAAATCGGGGCTTCACATCCTCCCCTCCTTAAAAGAATTTGGTCCCCAAATTCTCTTCAGAATAGTTCATATCTTGGAAATCCAATGTGCAGGCTCGCAACATATCTTCAAGGGTGTGGATTGTTCGCTCAGACTGCCCATCGGTTTGTGGATGTGCTGCTGTGCTGAAACTTAGCGAGGTACCCAATTCCTCGTGCAAGCACTTCCAAAATCTGAAGACAAACCTCAGGTCTCTGTCAGATACTATGTCGACTGGTACTCCATGCAGTCGAATGATTTCTCGGATATAAATCTGTGCAAGTTTCTGCAAGCTATCAATTTCTGCAACAAACTCCGCTACCTGGTTCTTCATGTTTACCCACCAATAACTCCGTTTCAAATCCTTATACATCTTGTTTCCTCCAGGATGTATAGTGTATTTCGAGCGGTGTGCCTCTGCTAAGATTCTATTCCTAATCTATTCGTCATTCGGTACACACACTCGATTCCGGAATCTGATAACCCCATCTTCGTGTACCGAGAATTCTGATATCTCTCCTTTAAGTATCTTCTCCTTCAGTTTTTGAAGATGTGCATCTTTCCCTTGTGCTTCTTTGATCTCATTCAGCAGATCGGGTTTAACCGAAATGTTAGCATATGAAATCTGAGTATTGGTTCTCGTCTTATTCCAATTGCTCAGCTCTTCTAATGATTGCCACTCTCGAATCATAAGTCTGGCTAAGCTCGCCTTTCTGCTTAGAGCGTCTTTCTGACGTTAGCTTTCCGGGATGGTATTGAATATCAAAGTGATAGTCCTCAATCAACTCCATCCATCTCCGTTGCCTCAGATTGAGGTCCTTTTGGGAGAATAGATACTCCAAGCTCCTATGATTTGTGAAAACCGTGAATGTTGCTCCGTAGAGATAGCGTCTCCATTTCTTTAACGCGAAAACTATCGCTGCCAATTCCAAGTCATGCGTTAGATAATTGGCTTCATACGACTTGAGCTTTCATGATGCGTAAGCAATAACTTTTCCTTCCTGCATGAGCATTGCTCCTAGTTCTTCTTTTGATGCATCACCATAGACGACAAAGTTTTCGGTCCCCTTTGGAAGGGCTAAGACTGGAGCTGTAGTAAGTCGTTTCTTGAGCTTTTGAAACTCGCCTCGCATTTGTCATTCCACTCAAACTTGACTTGCTTGCAGGTTAGTCGAGTGAGTGGTCCGCTATCTTGGAAAAATCCTGGATAAATCTTGATAATATCCACTAGACCTAGAAACTCTGAATTCGTTCTGACTCGGAGTTGTTTCCATTCAACCACCTGTCTGCACTGGCCGAGGGAT
The DNA here is from genome assembly GCA_016081115.2 of Rehmannia glutinosa. Lineage (NCBI taxonomy): Eukaryota > Viridiplantae > Streptophyta > Magnoliopsida > Lamiales > Orobanchaceae > Rehmannia > Rehmannia glutinosa. The sequence goes on along the minus strand of CM071936.1, from coordinate 93,704,900 downwards.
CTCTTTGCAATCCCAGTCTTTGGATACTATGTGTCCCAAGAACACGACTTCACTAAGCCAAAATTCGCACTTTGAATTTGGCATACAACTTATGCTCGTAGTGTCTCCAAAATGATTTTCGATGACGCGTTCATGTTCTTCTCTAGACTTAGAGTATACGAGTATGTCATCATTGAATATCACTACAAATTGATCCAAATAAGGTTGGAAGACTCGATGCATCAGGTCCACAAATGTTGCCGGTGCATTCCTCAGACCGAAAGGACTCACTATAAACTCGTAGTGTCCATATCGGGTTTGAAATGCAGTTTTGGAAATGTCTCCTTCGCAGATCTTCAATTGGTAATATCCTTGTTGTAAATCAAACTTCAAGTACAATGTCGCTCCTTGGAGTTGATCAAACAGTTCGTCTATCCTCGGGAAGGGATATTTGTTCTTGATGGTCACGCTATTAAGACCACGATAATCTACACATAGCCTTAAGGTGCCATCTTTCTTTTTGACGAACAGCACAGGTGCTCCCCACGACGACGTACTCGGTCGGATAAAGTGATAATGAGATTCTGTAATTGCATTTTCAGCTCTTGTAACTCAAGAGGAGCGATTCTATACGGGGTCTAGCAATCGGGGCAGTCCCCGGTAACACCTTGATGGTGAACTCGACTTCCCTATCTGGAGGGACAGTGGTGAGTTCTTGTGGAAATACATCCGTATATTCTGATACTATAGGTACTTTGTTGATTTGTGTCTCAACCGTGGGTTTGTTAATTACAAACGCCAAGTACCCTTGAGCCCATCTAGTGATCGCCTTCATCGCTTTCATTGCTGAAATGATTGGGGCAATCTTAACTCGTGCCCTTCCCGAAATTTCCACTTCGAGTTTTTCGGGTTCACATAGCTTAATGGACTTGTTATGGCAGTCCATTTGTGCATGGTGTGCAGATAACCAATTCATCCCCAATATCACGTCGTATTCGGATATAGGTAATAGGATTAAATCGGCAGGAAAGTTTATCTCAGCAATCTTAACTTCGCATGCATTATAGATAATATCTGTTATCTGACTTGCACCAATAGGAGTTGACACTTCTAGACATATAGGCATATGTTCCATGCATGCATGCAGTTTGTGTACAAAATGCGGTGCAACGAATGAATGCGTTGATCCAGGGTCAAACAATATTTTAGCGTAGTGGTTAGATACTAGAAGCGTACCTTCCACCACATCTGTTGCCTCCGGAGCCTCCTGTCCGGCTAGTGCAAATGCTCGAGCGCGCATCCTTGCCCGATTACCCTGGCCATTTCCCGCCTCGCGGGGCCGCATCCATTTTGGTTTGGTCCTCGTACTTGGCAATCTTTTTGATCTTGATTACTGCCGACATTACCACAACGCAAACACCTTCCTTGTTTACGCCAACAATCATTGGCGGTATGTCCGGTTTCGTCAATATGCACACAATTGACCGGCTTTCCTTGTCTTGGTCCCTTTCCTTATCTGTCTTATTAATCTTGGTCCTTCAAACGTAGCGGCGGTTTAGATGGCATCCCCTGACTTTCCTCTTAAGATCGTTTCGATGGCCTACTCGCTGATTCGTCCGTACGATTGATCCAGGCTCAATGCGGAGTTTTGCCTTTACCGCGGCCGAGTAGGTTGTCGGTTCAACAATCAGCGATTGTTTTCAAGTTCCGTTTCAATCCTCGAGTGAACTTGCAAAGATTATCCTCTTCGGTACTAATTGTCCCAAGAGCATACTTGGACAATCAGTGAAATTCGGACTCGTACTGAGCAACAGTCATGTTCCCCTGCCTCAATCTGTGGAATTCATCTCGGCGCGCCTCTTTCACAACCGTGGAATGTCTTGTTCATTGAACTCGGCCAAGAAATTTCCCCATGATCTCGCTACCCGGTCCTATTGCCATCTTCTTTCAACTGCCCTCCACCAGTCTCTAGCGGCCGATTCCAGACGAAATACGGCGAGTGTGACTTTCTACCCGGTCCTATTCCCATCATCTCCGACTTCAAATTACAAATTCTTTTTTCTCTTGTCCGCATAACTCTTTTGGCGGCTCTGAGCTGTGCGAATCCGCTCCTTGATCAGCTTGACCTTCTCCATGGCCTCCTGAACTAAGTCGACCTTTGGAATCGAGGGCGACTTTCGTTTCTCTTTCGGAGTCCATTGGTCATCAATCTCCCAGTGGAGTGGGGATCTACATTTTCACCCATATAATGCCTCGTAGGGTGCTCTCCCAATCGTGGCCTGATAACTGTTATTGTAGGCAAACTCGGCTAATGGTAAGTGCGAATCCCAATTCCTCGTGCAAGCACTTCCAAAATCTGGAGACAAACCTCGGGTCTCTGTCGGATACTACGTCGACCGGTACTCCATGCAGTCGAATGATTTCTCGGAATTAAATCTGTTCAAGTTTCTGCAAGCTATTAGTTTTCTTGATGGGTAAAAAGTGTGCAGATTTTGTGAGCCGGTCTACAACTACCCAAATAGCATCATGGCCTCCTCTGGTCCTTGGTAGATCCGTCACGAAGTCCATCATTATGTGTTCCCATTTCCACTCGGGAATTTTCAACGGTTGTAGTAAACCAGATGGTCGTTGGTATTCTGCTTTTACTCGTTGACAAGTTAAACATCTCGCAACGAACTCCGCTACCTGGTTCTTCATGTTTACCCACCAATAACTCCGTGTCAAATCCTTATACATCTTGTTTCCTCCAGGATGTATAGTGTATTTTGAGCGGTGTGCCTCTGCTAGATTCTATTCCTAACTGCATTCGTCATTCGGTACACACACTCGATTCGGAATCGATAACTCCATCTTCGTCACCGAGAATTCGATATTTCTCCTTTAAGTATCTTTTCCTTCCGATTTTTTGAAGATGTGCATCTTTCTCTTGTTCTTCTTTGATCTCTTTCAACAGATTGGGTTTAACCGAACAGTTAACACACAAAATCTGAGTATTGGTTCTCGTCAAATTCCAATTGCTCAGCTCTTCCAATGATTTCCACTCTCGAATCATAAGCCTGGCTAAGCTCGCTTTCTAGAGCGTCGCTACGGACGTTAGCTTTCCGGGATGGTATTGAATATCAAAGTGATAGTCCTCAATCAACTCCATCCATCTCCGTTGCCTCGCATCGAGGTCTTTACGAGAGAATAGATACTTCAAGCTCTTATGATCCGTGAAAACCGTGAATGTTGCTCGGTTGAGATAGTGTCTCCATTTCTTTAACGCGAAAACTATCGCTGCCAATGCCAAGTCGTGCGTTGGATAATTGGCTTCATACGGCTTGAGCTTTCATGATACGTGGCGATAACTTTTCCTTCCCCGCATGACCTTTGCTCCTTGTCCTTCTTTTGATGCATCATCAGACGACAAAGTTTTCGGTCCCCTTTGGAAGGGCTAAGACCGAGTCGTAGTAAGACGTTTCTTGACTCTTGGAAACTCGCCTCGCATTTGTCATTCCACTCAAACTTGACTTGCTTCTGGGTTAGTCGAGTGAGTGGTCCGGCTATCTTGGAAAAATCCTAGATAAATCTTCGATAATATCCAGCTAGTCCTAGGAAACTCCTGATTTTCATTACAGACTCAGGTTGTTTCCATTCAACCACTGCCTGTACCTTCGAGGGATCTACTGCAATCCTAGTGGCGGATACTATGTGTCCCAAGAACGCGACCTCACTAAGCCAAAATTCGCACTTGCTGAATTTGGCATACAGCTTATGCTCTCGTAGTGTCTCCAAAATGCTTTTCAGATGACGTTCATGCTCTTCTCTAGACATAGAGTATACGAGTATGTCATCAATGAATATCACTACGAATTGATCCAAATAAGGTAGGAAGACTCGATGCATCAGGTCCATAAATGCTGCTGGTGTATTCGTCAAACCAAAAGGCATCACTACAAACTCGTAGTCTCCATATCAAGTTTGAAATGCAGTTTTGAAAATGTCTTCTTCGCGGATCTTCAGTTGGTAATATCCTTGTTGTAAATCAAACTTCGAGTACACCGTCGCTCCTTGAAGTTGATCAAATAGTTCGTCTATCCTCGGGAGGGGATATTTGTTCTTGACGGTCATGCTATTAAGACCACGATAATCTATACACAGCCTTAATGTGCCATCTTCTTCTTGACAAACAGCATAGGTGCTCCCCATGGAGACGTACTCGGTCGGATAAATCCCACATCCATCTATTTCTGTAATTGCGTCTTCAACTCTTGTAACTCAAGAGGAGCCATTCTATATGGGGTTCTAGCGATCGGGGTAGTCCCCGGTAACACCTCGATGGTGAACTCGACTTCCCTATCTGGAGGGACAGTGGTGAGTTCTTGTGGAAATACATCCGTGTATTCTGATACTATAGGTACTTGGTTAATGTGTGTATCAACCGTGGGTTTGTTAATTACAAAGGCCAAGTACCCTTGAGCCCCTCTAGTGATCGCCTTCCTCGCTTTCATTGCTGAAATGATTGGGGAAATCTTAACTCGTGCCCTTCCTAAAATTTCCACTTCGGGTTTTCTGGGTTCACATAGCTTAATGGACTTGTTATGGCAGTCCATTTGTGCATGGTGTGCAGACAACCAGTTCATTCCCAATATCACGTCGTATTCGGATATAGGTAATAGGATTAAATCTGCAGGAAAGTTTATCTCAGCAATCATAACTTCGCATGCATTATAGATAATATATGTTATCTGACTTGCACCCATAGGAGTTGACACTTCTAGACATATAGGCATATGTTCCATGCATGCATGCAGTTTGTGTACAAAATGCGGTGCAACGAATGAATGCGTTGATCCAGGGTCGAACAATATTTTAGCGTAGTGGTTAGATACTAGAAGCGTACCTCCCACCACATTTGTTGCCTCCGGAGCCTCCTGTCTGGCTAGTGCAAATGCTCGAGCGGGCATCCTTGCCCGATTACCCTGGCCATTTCCCGGCTTCTGCGGCTGCATCTGTTTGGTTCGGTCCTCGTACTTCGGGCAATCTTTCAGCTGATGTTGATTACTACCACAACGCAAACACCTTTCTTGTTTGCGCCAACAGTCATTGGCAGTATGTCCCGGTTTCTGGCAATGTGCACACACTTGACCCGGCTTTCCTTGTACTGGTCTTTTTCCCTTATCTGTCTGATTAACTGGTCCCTTCTGAAACTTAGCAGGATATTTAGATGGTTGTCCCACAGTTGTTCTCTTGAGACTGTTTGATGGCCTACTCTGTTGAATCTGTCCAATATGGTTCAATCCCGACTCAATGCAGAGAGCTGCCTTTACCGCGGCTGAGTAGGTTGTCAATTCAATAGTCAACAGTTGTTTCTGAAGTTCTTGTATCAATCCTCGAGTGAACTTGTAAAGCTTATCCTCTTCGGTACTAATTGTCCCAAGAGCATACTTGGGCAATCGGTGAAATTCAGACTCGTACTGAGCTACAGTCATGTTCCCCTGCCTCAATATGTGGAATTCATCTCGGCGCGCCTCTTTCACAACTTGTGGAATGTACTGTTCATTGAACTCGGCCAAGAAATTTCCCCATGTTCTGTTTACCTGGTCCTGTTCCCACCTTCTTTCAACTGCCCCCCACCAGTCTCTAGCAGCCAATTCCAGACGAAATACGGCGAGGGTAACTTTCTGCTCGTCTGAGTATTGGAGAGCGTTGAAGATATTCTCCAATTTTTCTATCCATTCTTCTGCCTTCAAATCATCCGGCTCTCCTAAGAAGGCTAGTGGGTCGAACTGTAGAAATCGCTCCAACGTGCGATCGTTCGCCTCTCTGGCGGGTTCGGGAGCATGGGGTTGAGGCTCTGGCTGTTGCCTCATGAAAACCAGTATTTGTTGTAGGGCCTGTGCGGTCAAGTTGTCTCCTGCAGCAGGTGGAGGAGGCGGTGGTAATTCAGGGGAGGGTACCCGGTCCTTGGGTACGTCGTCATCCCCTCGTGGAACGCAGTGAGGTCTCCCACGTCCTCGATGTTCAGCCATTCTGTATCTTGAAGTGTTAGTTGCGATTCACGAGTAAATGATACAATAATTATTTGCGTAAAGCAAGTTATATCGTAGGGAAAGTAACAACAAAACTAAGGCAGATCAGTCAAATGTAGAGGAAAGATAAGGAGAGAATAAGGAAAGAATGAACAAAGGAAGTCAGTCAAGAATCAACTAAGTCAAGACAAGTATGACTATGGAATCTCCAAACATGCGTTCTAACTTAGTTCAAACATTAATAAGGTGGTTCTATGCCAAATTGAAATCGATTTCACACTTAATGAGTCAAGTCGCGGTACTACCTAACACAGACCAAGGGTCCTATCCTGGGTTAGCTCGGTGTAAGTTTCCATCTTACTAGCCGAGCTCTGATACCACTCTAACTGTCACGCCCCAAACGGGGCGCGATGACGATCCACAACTTAAATACAAATAACCAAACAGTCTAGATGAATATCATCGATTACCCAATGAAACTGTTAAGTTGGTTTTTATACCAACGTATTGAGTACTCTAGACGAGGATTTTCCGTATTTAAGTTTGGGGGTTCCGAAAAAAAAAATATGAAACCCCATTGATAGCTGTTTGTGGCCATTTCTTCAAGTAAAAGTAAGGCCTCGGTCGGTGTTTTAGCCATCAATGTACCTCCGATGCCGCATCTAGTATCGTCCTCGTATGCCCATTCAACCCATTGTAAAAATATTGAACCCTCTCGCGATCCGCATATCCATGTGGGCATCTCCTCAACAGATCTTTAAATCGCTCCCAAGCTTCATATAACGGCTCAAAATCAATGCTTGAACCGGGCGATCTCGCTCTTCGTTGGAGTGTCTTCTTGCCGGGAGGGAAGAATTTTGCTAAAAACTTTTGAGTCGATCATCCCAGCTGTAATACTCCTGGGGCGAACGCGTCAGAACCATCGCTGGCCTTATCCCGAAGTGAAAACGGAAAAGCCTCAATCGAATGGCCTCATCGGTCACACCATTCATCTTGATGGTGTCGTAAATTTCCGTGAAAGTGGCAGATGTGTATTCGGATCATCCACTGGACTCCCCAAATCGATTCTTTGAACCATGCTTATGAGGCCCGGTTTCAATTCGAAATTATTTGCATTAATGGGTTGGCGCACAATTAGGAGTAATTCAGTTCACGATGGGCGTAAAGTAATCCCGGATTGCCCTTTCGGTGCATTAGGTTGTGGTGGCATATTCGCAACCCGATTTCCGTTATTCTCATTGTCTACAACGTCTACCATTGCTCGATTCTGTGCTCGCTTTGATGCTCTTATTGCTCAAGTGTCCGTTCAATTTCGGATCAAAGGAAGCAAATTAGTATTTTTGAGAATCTCGCATAAACAAATAAATCAATGAGAAATACGAAATTATAACTCCTAAACTAGTCTAGATTAGTATTAAGACTACTTGGTAATAGTATTAGTTTAAAATAGGATAAAACAATCCCCAAGAACGGCGCCAAAAACTTGATCGCAAATTTCTTACATAAGCGGTGTCAAGTTTTAGTATAGGTTTTGAAAGTAGGGTTATCATCTCCACAGGATTGTTATCGAATTTTATACTAAGTACTATAATTAAAATAGCTTAATTCTATCTAGAAATCGAAAAGAGATGATGATTGATTAAACTAAAAAAATAACTAAAATTAAGCAAATAAATGGTTCGATAATTTATCAAACACGTAGAAGATGAATTCTAGAGGGTTGATTTCACCTAGTTATCCCCTATGTTTTCAATCAAGTTTATTAATCACAAGTTATCAATCTATAAGCCAATATTCCTACCGTTTATCACTTCCTCTCTCGAGTGCCAAGTGATTCTAGGTTTCAATTTCGATTTCGATATCTCTATAAAAATCATAAATTAAACCCTAATGCGCTTAATGAATATTCTATCACAAAGCTTCAAAAGATTCATAAATCTCTCGATTCTATGAAACCCTAGGTTGTGCTATTCTATGGCCAGCGTTCAATTACCTCTCTCGAGCGCCAAATCAAACACGCCAAACAATCTAAATTATTGATCGATAATCCGGATGCAATCAAATCAAATAGCACAAATAGATTAATAAATATGCGAATTTCATAAACTAGAAATCAAAACATAGGTTCAAACGTAAGTTACATCAATCCCCTAGAAATATGGGTTTAGCTCATGTTGGATGTACAAAAATTCATGAAGAAATAATTATACATCGATAGGGTTCAACAAAGATGCTAGAAAAATAATTTGGAATGATTAAGGAAGGAATCTTCTCTGTTTCCAGAAGGTAGATGCCTTCGAATCTCGTCCTGAACTCTTTCTCCTTGCTCAAAATCGTCCCTTGTGCTCTCCAAAATGTCTAACCCCCTGTTTGTCCGTTCCTTGTTCTATTTATAGGCTTAAAACCCTAAAAACTCCGTCCAAAAAGGCCTAAAATACGTTCAGGCCCAAACGCACTTGCCGCTAGCGCTAGAAATGGCACGCTTCGCTGCGCGCCTCCCCCAAGCCAACTTGTGACGCTTGCAGCTGGTTGTTAGCTGCAGCAGCGCCCTGCTGTTTTTTGCAAGTGTCGCCACGCGCTGCGCAAATGGCCGGCGTGGCGCTGCAGCGCACTCCATGTCCTCAAACGCCGTACCAATTTCGGCCCGCACGCGGCGCGGGTTTTAGCATGCTGGCATTTCGATCTTGCTCAATATATTTCCGCTTTTTAGCTCCCATAATGCGATCTTCACCACCCAAACACGTTTTTAATCGTTTTTAACCAGTTTTGACTATCAAGATCAGTCCCGATTCTCGAACGACAACTAATGACACAAACTCGACTCAAACGACACTAAAATACCCGAAAACAACGCAAAATCCTCGTCTAGAGTACTCAATACATTGGTATAAAAACCAACTTAACTGAAACAGAGTCAAAATAGCAGCGGAAATAAAATAACAAGCACAACTTACAGTCCACAATCCATAATCCAAATTACATCCTCGAAAATCAACCAACGATAACAACTTAAAAGTCAAAGGGTCCTACGCTCTTTGATTTACAAACTTAGGAATGAAAAGAAAATAGAATAGTCCAACAACAATCACAAGAAACGAGTCTATCAACAATAACAAGAAGTAGTAAATCCAACAAGCGGAGTACAAAGGCTCAATCCAAGTCGGTTCAAAGATCTTCAACGAAGTCCTCATCTAAAGGTTAGAAAACAGGTGGGGATGAGACAGAAATCTCGATGGATAGGGTGATTGTGTGCAAGTGTGGCGATATATAGTTAATGCGAGAAAACATTATATGAAAACGCGTGAGTATGATGCATGTATTCACACGATCCACAAGCGCCGTGATAACTATATTTAAGTAATATACTTATACGATTCAAGAAAACAGATTCATGGTCACAGCACTATGTGATTCGGTGAAGACAGGTAGGATTGCGCATGCGAAAATGTAACACCAATCCCATGCAAGCGAGATAATGGTTGCGTGCACGGATTTGTAGCGCCAACCAATGCAAAACAAGTAGCGGTTGCACGGATTTGTAGCGCCAACCAAACGGGTCCGATAACTCCGGAATTGTATGGATCAGACAGCGATTCCTTCGTTCTTCCTTGTAACTCCCTAGGCAGGATGGTCCAAGACCGGTCACCTTATCGCTCTATAGGCAAAGACAAAATCCACAGTGGAGCTTGCAAGGATCGGATCTGTCATAATCATGATTATACCTCAAGTACTACGACCCGCTTCCCTTGGACACTCCGTCCCTCAGTTGCGGGATTAGGACGATGGGGCCGCAAGAGTGGAATAGCAGCCGAGCTGCCCGGTTCCATCCCCAACGTATCCATTCCGACTGTGAGCTCGACACACCAAGTTGACTCAGGCAGGAAAGTAAATACAAGTACAGGCAGTCAACCAGGCAGTCGAGTATGATTCATTCAGGGAAGCAGTTCAGGAAATTTTTTGAAATTCACGAGTAGCAATATGGCGTTGGTGGAGTTATTTGGATGAAGATGATTATCGAAAGGATAAGCAATCTTCGATATCTTGAAAGATTAGGTGGAACATAAGTCCCGTTATAGATTCAAAACCGCAAGACGAGGAAGTCGCCCCGCGATCGGGTATTAATCGGTCAAAGCGGTCCGATAAGTCAAGGGGTTTTTGAGAATATAAAATACTTTAATTAAATCTCCAAGTCAGAGGGTCCAGGGCTATTTTAGTAAAAGGGAAAATAATTTGAGTTAGGTACTTTATAAAAGAAAATTTACAATTTAGCCCCGTTTTGTAAAAACCAAAACCTTTGGGGTTAAAAATTGAATAAATAAATATCCCGACCTTGAACAATTATGAGGTCAGTTCCTAAATTCTCCAAATTGTCCAGAGATTCAGGTGCTTTCTCATATCGGTCGGTGTAAAGGTTCAGCCTGTTTTTAAAGTTTTGAGGTCGAGTTTTTATAAAATTCTCACATTGGCCCCAAATTTGTAAAAATTGCCAATTCGAACCTTGAGTTTAAAATAATCAGAACTCACAAATCGGAAGGGATTTTAATGTGATTCTAGTTGGAAAATGTCACTAAGGTTAGTAGGATATTGGGACAAAAGCAGTTTTTAAAAGAAATTAGTGTAGGTCCTTTAACTTTTGAAAATATCATTTTTGTCCCATTTTGAAATAATTGCCTTTAAGGCTTTTAGGGGTCCAATTGTTATGAAATTTGAATCTTGGGTCCAAAATATAATTAAGTTATAGTTAAGTTGATATTTCCAGGTGCATGGGCTGCATAAATCCTGAAAATTTCATTTGGGTCCTCAAGTTTAGTATTTTACACTTTCGCCCCTCAATTTTAGAAAAATTACTTTCCAAGCCCCAAACACTTGGATTTTTGGAATACATTTAAAATGTGTCATTTACAGTACCTTAAGAGTAAAAATTTCAAATTTTAAAGTTAAGGTCTGGTACAGTTTCAAAATTTGCAAAGTAGCCCTTAAACTTTCAAAATTTTACAATCTAGTCCTTGGGCTTTTAAAGGTTGATTTTATTTATCTTAAAACTCTTAAAACTTTATTAAAATGTCAAAAAGTCATTTTTGAACCTGATAACAGTCCCAAAAATCGAAATTTGCAGAGGGGTCCTTTAACGTTTATTTTCTTGCAATTTAGTCCACCAACTTTCCATTTTTACATTTTTAAGTCCAAAATTGAAATTTAATCAATTATGCTTGACTTTTCCAGGTTATAAGTCATCCAAAATGTGGATTTCAAAGATCATACACATGCATGTCCAATACATACAAGAATTCATCAAATAAAATATTAAATTGTACATGCATGCACCTAAAATTCAATAAATAGCAATTTTGAGCAACTCTTGAGATTTTTCATGATTTGATACATAAAATTGACATGCAATACATAGATTATATATCTCAAGGGCTCATGATCAAAATTCTACATGCATTTTAATAAAAACACCTAGAAGTTGGAAAGTATTTTTTACCCACCTTAAAATTGGAAAATTGTGAAATAAAAGGATAAATTTCACAATTTTTGGATGAGGTCACTAAGGTCAGCCCCTAAGTCAAGAAATATAAAAAATTTGGAGTTATAAAAATGAGAGAAAATTTAAAGAGAAAAAGAAGGAGATAAGAAAATTGGATAGACTACAGTTTACCTTGTGTAGTAGGTGATTTGAAACTAGTTGAAGCTTCAAATTTGGAAATTTTGGTTCAACTCCAAAATCACCTAAGGTCAGCCCCTATTTCTCAAAAATGAAAAAGGGGTATTAAAATTTGAAAAAAATAGAAGGAAGAGGAAATAAGGGTTCTAGTGTCCAATTCTTACCTTGTAGTCCAATTTATTTTCTACTAGTTCTTCTTCAAGTCTTCAAATTTCACCACCATGCATGCATGTCCCCAAGTGGTCTTCTAAGTACCTCAAAATAAAAAATATAAACTTAAGTTAAAAGAAGAAGGTGATGAGTAGAAAGAATTTAAGTTGAATTGAGGAGTGAAATTTCTTACCTTGAGAAAAGGGGGTGTTCGAATTTTTGAGTTTTAGTGGTAAGATTGTTTGTTTTGGTTTAGATGTTTGAAGAAAGAAAGTATGTTTGATGTTAGGAAGAAGATGTTCTTGGAGTTATGAAGATGGGTTTGAAGATGTGAAGGACTTGGGTTTGAATATTTGAAGATGTGAAGAAGGGGTACTTGAAGATATGAAGAACTTATGTTGAAGATTTGAAGATGTGAAGAATTGGTGTTTGAAGGTTTGAAGATATGAATGAATTTAGTTTGAAGATTTGAAGATGTGAATGAATTTTAGAGAGAGGTTAGAGAGAAGTTGGAGAAAAGGCTTGAGAGTTAGAATGTGTTTGATGAAAAAATGAGATGAATTTTTGTGTAATATGACATTTTGGCCGTCCACCATGGGGGGAAGAGAGGAATTTTGATTAATTTTGTGTCTTGCAAATTGTCTCTTGCATGGAGACAATTAGACTAGTCAAAGTATGGGCAAGGTATGGAAAGAGAAGGAATGTTGGGAAGACTCCAACATGTTGGGAAAAAATAGTATTAAAGAATTGATGTATGAGATGATGTGTATAATGTTTGAATTAATGGTATAATTATACACAAGATGACTAATATAAGGTGTAAGTGTACAAGAGTTGGATGATATTTCTACTCCAAAAATCCCATATTGGCCGTCCACTATAGGGGTACTATGGTAATTCCATATTTTTTTTTTTGTCCCAAATTTGATGATAATAGATGAAATATATCAATCTCCAAATTAATTAGTAATTTCCTTGATCACTTATAAGTCTCAAAATCACTTAATCTAAATCAAATTCTTAATTCTATAAGGTAAAGGTCTCTAAAATAAATAGTCTCTTAAAATTCTAACGTGACTAATAAATACAAAAATAGTAATAATGATCAATCAAGTGATCATAAATGTGAAATAGAATTAATAAAGATCATGATCACAAGTAATTAAATAAAATGAAATAAAATACAAAATATATATATTATTAATAATTACTTGTCAAAGTGACGCGTAAAATAGTCGATCAAATACATAGACGACAATAAAAATCAATTATATGTTCGGAAAAATCGGGGCTTCACACACACACACACACACACACACATATATATATATATATATATATATTTAACACATTTATACACATTTCTACAGAAATGTCATTTTTCATGAGTATGCAAGAATCTGAAGTTTGTTATAATTTTAAACCTCAATAAAATACATACGTTGTGTCTTTAATTTTTTTTGCTTGACTTCACTGAAGTTTATATAATAAGAACTAATGCTAGAATATTTGTTCCACTTCCAGCAACTAAATTAATATAATGTTCACTTATTTAAGGGTTCTATGATGCTCCTTACAATAAAACCAGAATAGGTGATATCGAACTTATTCTTTGTGTTGCAAATGAATAATTGATTTATATTTCACAAATATAAACAATTAATAAAGAGAGAATGTATAAAAGTATCAAGCCTATATACTAGAACATCAATTGTAATTATTGCCCTTATTGGTTATGAGTGGTCGAAAAAATATTTTACGTCTTAGTAAATGAGAATTTAAAAGCCCAAGGAGTAGATTGTAAAATTTTGAAAGTTTAAGGGCTACTTTGCAAATTTTGAAACTGTACCAGACCTTAACTTTAAAATTTGAAATTTTTACTCTTAAGATACTGGAAATGACACATTTTAAATGTATTCCAAAAATCCAAGTGTTTAGGGTTTGGAAAGTAATTTTTCTAAAATTGAGGGACTAAAGTGTAAAATACTAAACTTGAGGACCCAAATGAAATTTCCAGGATTTATGCAGCCCATGCACCTGGAAATACCAACTTAACTATAACTTAATTATATTTTGGACCCAAGGTTCAAATTTCATAACAATTGGACCACTAAAAGCCTTAAAGGCAATTATTTCAAAATGGGACAAAAATGATATTTTTAAAAGTTAAAGGACATACACTTATTTCTTTTAAAAACTGTTTTTGTCCCAATATCCTACTAACTTTAGTGACATTTTCCAACTGTAATCACATTAAAAGCCCTTCTGGTTTGTGAGTTCCGATTATTTTAAACTTAAGGTCCGAATTGGCAATTTTTACAAATTTGGGGCCAATGTGAGAATTTTATAAAAACTAGACCTCAAAACTTTAAAAACCTGAATCTCTGGAAAATTTGGAGAATTTAGGAACTTACCTCATAATTTTTCAAGGTCGGGATATTTATTTATTCAATTTTTAACCCCAAAAGTTTTGGTTTTTACAAAATGGGGCTAAATTGTAAATTTTCTTTTATAAAGGACCTAACTCAAATTATTTTCCCTTTTACTAAAATAGCCCTGGACCCTCTGACTTGGAGATTTAATTAAACTATTTTATTTTCTCAAAAACCCCTTGACTTATCGGACCACTACGACCAATTAATACCCGATCGCGGGGCGACTTCGTCGTCTTGTGGTTTTGAATCTATAACGGGACTTATGTTCCACCTAATCTTTCAAGATATCGAAGATTTTCTATCCTTCTGATAATCATCTTCATCCAAATAACTCCACCAACGCCATATTGCTACTCGTGAATTTCAAAAATTTTCCTGAACTACTTCCCTGAATCAATCATACTCGACTGCCTGGTTGACTGCCTGTACTTGTATTTACTTTCCTGCATGAGTCATCTTGGTGTGTCGAGCTCACGCTTGGAATGGATACGTCGGGGATGGAACCGGCAAAGACGGCGCTATTCCACTCTTCCGCCCCATCGTCCTAATTCCGCAACTGAGGGACGGAGTGTCCAAGGGAAGCGGGTCGTAGTACTTGAGGTATAATCATGATTATGATAGATCCGAGCCTTGCAAGCTCCACTGTAGATTTTGTCTTTGCCTATGGAGCGATAAGGTGACCGGTCTTGGACCATCCCCGCCCGGGAGTTACAAGGAAGAACGAAAGAATCGTTGTCCGATCCACACGATTCCGAGTTATCGGACCCGTTTGGTTGGCGCTACAAACCGACGCAACCGCTACTTGTTTTGCATTGGTTGGCGCTACAAACCGTGACGCAACCATTATCTCGCTTTTGCGTGGGATTGGCATTACATTTCCGCATTTAATGTAGGTCCCAAGGGGTGTAAGTGTAAGGTTTAGAAGGGGGTTGAATAAACCTTACCAAATTTTCGATTTAGTCCTTTTAAATCTACAGAGTTAATTCTACAATTGTGTCCGATGGACGGGATCGAATTAGTCATTCAAGAGAGTTAATCTCTCAACAGATCAATGAGCCGTTGATGGAGTAACTCACTGTTGGCTACAATTTAACTCATTTGTGGTTTTATTCTCGGAAGGAAGACTTAACACCCTTAAGTTTGATTAAGCAAGATATTAGAGTTTAATTTAGTACTTATAAATTATCAAATGGATAGCAAATTTATCACAGATATAAGCAATTAAAAGTGCAGAATTTAAATCTTTGAAATGTAAATGACACAAAGAAAGTTTTTATAGAGGTTCGAAGATGGGGTAATTCTTCTACTCCTCTCTTCTCCAACTCCCGGAGGAATCCACTAAGTAATGATCAGTTTACAAAGTGGTAATACCCGTCCGATACAAGTCTTGATCACAATGACCGACTTGATCCTTTGGGACTCAGTCCGGGAGACGCCTTGATCACTCACTGGCTTCTCGTTCGACTCAGCCTTCTTCACAGGGCATTTGCGCTTTGCTACTACTGACTCACTTGCTCAAGCCTTTGGATTTGATCACGAAGCCCTCCAAATGCTTAAGACTTAGTTCAACTTTGAACTTTTCTACAATCCTTCCCTGGAAAGTAGACCCCTTGTTTTCAAAGGTTTCCTCTTCAACTGGTTGAAGCTCTCTTTCCTTCACAGGTAAGTGTTGGATTGATGTACTTCGGAATATAGGCTTGAGGATTGAGATTGTTTCAGTTTTTCTAATGTGCTTGTATATCTCACGTATGTGTCATTCATGCATCATTTTCTCAAACTAACTCCTCAGCCTTTTATAGTGAACTTTCAAAAATTTGCCCGTTGAAGAGATAGGCTTATTTTTGAAAGTCACTTTGCAGTCGTTGGCTTGCAGTTCTTGGAATTGCCGTTTCCTCGTATGAATTATTCTTTTCACCTTTTCGAGTTCGACACGGTGTCGTGCTTCCCATTGGTTCATTCCTTTTGCACGCTCGGGACTCGAGCACTCCAAGAAAGGTTGTATGGAGATATTACTTGTTTAAGTAAATCTCTTGATTTCTCGCGGCAACGGTTCTTTTACTGATTATCTCGACTTGACTCGCATTTCCTTGCTTTCCCAGGTGACTTAGAGTCGCCTTCCAATCATTGGATGACTCTTTCGTCACTTCAACTTGAGACTTGGCTTTTCTTGAGTTGACTTGACGATGCTCCACTCACCGCATCTCACCGCTTCTTAAGTAGTGTTCCGTCTACTCTTCTTTGCCATACTCATTGCCTCACACAGAAGTCTTCCTTCAGCCTTCTTGATTGTCTTCTTGCATGTTTAGGGCGTAGTTGTCTTGACTCACCTTGGCCAGCTCTATTCATTACAATGCATTTTACAACAAGAATTGGGGTGCTAACTTTCTATTCTAAGTTTTACATGGCATTCATCAAAATCTAAACAATAAAATTCCTAACAATTTCCCCTTTTTGATGATGCCAAAACTTAGATCATACAAATATGTAAATAACAAAGATACATACAGACAAAGTGTATTGACATAGAATGTATGCGCTTGAGAATCAATCTTTTTATTGATCATATCATTCTTGTACTTAACACAATCTGTTTACAAGGTGTATCGTAGTATATAACTGTCTTCAAAAAAATTTATAACTCTATTACGAAGACTTACATTGTATGTATTTACATAATAAAATACATGAAGGGTTGGACAAAGAACACTTCATCTCCTTCATTGTCTCCTTCTTTCATCTTGATTAGCATCTTCTTTCTCTTCTTCTCTTTTTCTCGTCACCGCCTTCTCTTTTTCTTCTCATATGCCTTCCTGGCAGCTTCATCTTTCCTTAGTCTTTCTGTCTCTCCCGCCATAGCTGAGTTTGTCTTTTGTTTTCTTCTTCTATTCTCTTTGCATACTCGGCGTTAGTTTTAGCCACTCGCAAATTTGCCACTTGGTCAAGCCCACCAAAGAGATCCCTCCTTTCTTTCCAACAGATTCGATATTCTTGGGCAGAGGCCTAGGTCCAAGCTTCTTCCTCCATCGCCGCTTCTTCCTCTACCTCGGGCGTATCTTTGTCGGGGTCTTTCTTCCCGGTGATTGACTAGCAGAGTGACCAGCAGAGTGATCGCGGAAGTCTCTTTGTCTGTCGCCTTCTTCACACAATGTGAGACCCTTTTCCCAAAGACAAGTCCCAAGCTTGAGCCATGGACATATTTGCAAAATATCCTTCGATTCGAGCGTTTTGAATTCGTAATCGATCTTGGCTCGGCCCCGACATCCGAAATGGCATACGTGTCTCTCACAACCGGAATGCCTCCATGTTCTTTCAAGATGTTCATCACCCTGGCATCCATTCTTCCTTCCACTTCCTTCATCCCTCGCTTCAATTTCTTTTCTCTTCACCTATAGATACAGCAGTAGTCTTGGAGTGGCAGAGTCACGGGAGTTTTCGCTTATAATGTCACCGTGTGACAGACCCTCGTTGGGGGTTTGTGCTATCATCAAGGTCATATTTTTTGTTCCTTCCCTCTCAGATTTTCCTTTCTTTAGTTTCAAAATTTCTTGGTGATTTTCCCTTCTCACCGCTTCTTTCTCATTGCTCCTTTTCTTTTCGCCTTCGGATTTTCTTCTTTAAGGTATTCCTCTTCCCCTTTTTGGCATCATCAAAGGATAGAGGAACCCTGTGGAACATCCGCAAGCATGAAGTCGAAGTCTTTCGTTGGTTGAATTTCGCTTCAAGTCTCGCTGCGTTGTATGCAAAGACGGAATTCTGACATCGAGTAGCGTTGGATTCTCACAAATCGCTTCATCTCGGCCATGAGAAGGCTGAATTTTCTCGTCATGTGTTCTTCCAAACGCTATATATCATTTGCATTCTCGCTTCACGCAGCAGCCTTGATCTCGGCAGTGTGAGCTTCATGCATATGCTCAATGTGTTCCTCGCCGTTTCGCATCAACATTCTCGCCTCTCCACACCAGCCTTGTTGAACAAGGTTCAAGTATCTCACTGTTCCACACGCATGGATTGTTTTTGTTGCCACCATTCCCTTATCCTCGACGCGTGATGCCTCTCAAGTCACCGTCAGGTTGGCATCTCTGTTGTCCAGCGCATATCCAAAGAGGCCTCGATGCCTCTCCATCTTTTCAACTTCAGCAAAGAGTGCCTTGAACACTTCTCGAACTTGGTGATTCTTCATTGGGTGATGGCCAAAACAATCGAAATCAAAATCATTTGGAACAATGGTGCCCGAGTGAAAAACAGGAGGTGGTCCGTGATATCGTACTTGCTCATTTTCTCGACTCTTCGTGGAGTTTCGTATCTCCAAAGGAGAAAGGGAAAGATTCTACAAAAGATTCATCACCGCCGATCGGGATGTTTCAATGATGAGCGGTGCGCGTGGAGTTTTTGGGAATCGATCCATTTGTAGCTTGAGGAGCCGGAGCAGTGGTTCTTTGGTTCATTTGGGTTTGGTTGTGAAATAGACTCGGCTTGCCGAGCCTCAATGCCTTAACACCTTCGTTGGTCTCGGTGATTTTTCCTTTTCAAGAGACTTGTCCTCGGCCTTATCCAGCGGCGTCATCGGACGATGATGAGATTTCTAGAGGTGGCTCATCATCAAAATTAAAAGTTTGACGAGTAGTCTTGGGATCGACTTACTCGTGCTTGGAACACTTTTTGAGTCTTTTGGATTTGTCATGGGGGTTGACTCGGCACCTTCTTCTTCGTCTTCTTCGATCCCGAGAAAAGTGACATCGGGGTTGTCCTGGGAATCATGAAGTGCGCCGATCTCCTTCTCGAGATGGGTCGATGATTGCGGGAGGGATGTTCTCAGATTTCTTGCCTCTTACCCCGGGAAGTCTCAACCTCCCGTGGCCTTTCATTTCCTCCAGCAGTCTCTCATCTGGCTGCGAGGTTTGGTCCTCCTTTCGACAAAGGTCACTGCCTTAGGGTCTTCTACAGATGGCATCCATCGAGTCTCAACCCCATGGATTGCACTTTCATCGCCTGCAGTGTTAACTCCAGGGTCGCTCTTCCTTCGTGCCTCGATCGCATCAAGAGCGGCGTCATTAGCCTTCGAGCGAGTTGGCACCTCACCGAGACAGATCTCAATCGCCCGAGCTTCGTTGATGGCAACTTGTCGTTCTTCTTGTGATTGTAATTTCTCTTCTTCGCCTCCTTGCTTCTTTGTGTAGTCATCTGCAAAGATCCTCCGACCTTGCCGCTGCCGGTGGAGTTTCCTCACCCGGCGCACCACCGAGTGACTTGGAGTGGGGTCACTCGTCTCTCGGACTCCTACTGTTGCAATTGATGGTTCGGCCGTTGGGGCGGTGGCAAAGCACACCTTCAATAGGGGTTGGCTCGACCGGGGTCCCCACTAGCCCGGCTTTCATCGCCGGTTCTTTATTGCCTTCTTCAGAGTGAGCCGGGAAGTGGTAGCAAAGAACATCGGTGGTTATTTGCTGAACCACTCCCATTGGATCGATTTCACCGTGTTCGAGGACTCTCCGGTCCCTCCATCGGTCTTTGCTCGTGAAGGATTCTTGATTCATGTAATGCTTGCTGCATTTGTAACTCTTCGGGCAAAGCAAAGCATTCTCAGTTCCTCGTCACTTTCAGAGAAGACATCAAGAAGAGGATGGAAGTGTTCTCGGAAAGGAGATAGGGCGGATGCTTGCCTTTTCACGTGCTTCGGCTTCTTGACTTGCTTTGCTCTCTCCCCGCCCTTGTAGATTTTGCAGGATGTCTAAGCATTGTCCTCATCAAGTCAAGTCGGGAGCACGTAGTTAGTCCAAGGAAATTTAGCAGATTCCTCTTCTTCTTCTATGAACTCGGGCCGTTGGAACTGTTCCTTGACTTGCTCAACTTCCATTTTCTCCACTCACGCAGACGATTTTGAATGTCCTGGGTAAGGTGGAGATAGGATCATTACATCACTATCGCTTGGGTGGTTCTTCTTGTGTTTTTGTGTGAGCTACTGTGTGTCTTCGGGTTGCCTCTCGCCGACGCTTCAGAGACTTGGCTATTTCATCAATTACATCCGAGACTCTACTTCTCCAAAGAGTCTCCTGATTTGTGCTAGCCGAGTAATCGACTCACCGGTTTCTCCTCTCGGATCGCTTGACTAGTCTTCTTCGTCTCCTGGTTTGTACCAGGGGAATTTTCGGTTCAGAGGCGGTATCCTCCGAGTCTTGGGCGGCGGGGCCGTGCTGGTGTTTGTTTCGAGAGCCGTCGCCTGGGGCTTGTCGCTTCTCCTCCTTTTGATGATCGGAGAAGGTATTTGTGAGTCCTTCTCGACCCCGCCGCAGGGGCAGTGACATATGGGCAGTGGCGGCAGATTTAGTTTTTCTTTCACGCAGGGGGCGATCTTTTCTTGGGTACCGCAGGGCGCTTTCTTTTTTTGGCCGAGAGGAGGCAACAGATATTCGGGTCACCGATTCCCCTCACCGGTGTCGCCTCTCTTGGCATAAGCTCGCTTCGAGCACCGAGAGGTTAGCTCAACATCCTTTTGTTAACATGGAAGGCCTTCCCATGTCTAAGAGGGACTCCTTTCACCTCCAATAGCCGGCCAATCACTAGGCCATATCCGGGGATCCTCCAAATGTGCCATCTTCTTTGAAGGACTTGTTCCCACGTTCGGGCAGAGTCTTTGAGATAAACTCAGCCCAGCTTTATCTTCTTTTCTTCCATGATTGCAGCCATCACAACCAGCTTTGCCTTTGATAGTTGGTCAAAGCCGCCAAATTTGATGTCGATACATTTGGCAACTATGTCCAACAATTTATGATAATCCTCCTTCAAAGCCAGCTTCTCTTGTTTCTTTGTGTATATAATTTTATCGCAAGGTCGGACTTGGCTATCTCTTTCCATGCGTCGCCCAAGTTTACATCGCCTTCCTTGATTTGATTTGCTCCTTCGCAGGTAGTGAGCAATATTCACCAAATCCTTGGCGCAAGTAATAGTCACCGCTTCCCGTGAGCAGATGACTTGATTCCTTCGCCGTGAATCTCAAAGCATTCACGAGAATTGTGCGACCTCCTCCACATAGGTCATAGGATATTCGGCGTTAGAAACAATTTCAAATCCCGACGTTTCCAACTTCTCCGCGATTTTCTTCACCAGGGTGTCGTCGGACCCGCTTCACCATTCCGTCGAAACCACGGCCGAACCGGTGTGGATTTGTTTTCCCAACTTGGTAAAGTCATACGTTGGTGCCATTTCTTAATAATTTCAAGGAAAAGTTCGTAAATTTGATTTGAAGGTTGATAGGGTTTCGAGATTATTTGCCTTTGCCTTTTGAGAGAAAAAGATGAACAGTTTTTGGAAGTGTGAGAGAGAAACGGGCGAAAATGGTTTAAATATGGTTTATGAAAGGACGTGCAGACGGTTTTTGAATTGTGATCGAAATCAACGGCTTGGATTTCGACGCCTATTGAGCATTTTACGTCTCGTATTTAATGCGGCAAAGCATTTATATCCAATCATAAGCTTAGTGTGCGGCTTTATGTCCGTACACATCATCATTATCCGACGTGTTCCTTAAAACATTCCCGCTTAAGTTAAAACGATCGCGTTTTTGTCACTTCGCTCATAAGTTATTCAAACTTATCTCTTAGCCGATTTAACTCTACTTTTCACATTTCTCTTAGCGACTCACCTATCAGTGACTCGGTGTAGTCAGTTTCTTCCGATCTGGTGATTTCTTCGAATGATTTCCGTTTTGGGATCTTTTTCACTTCTTTTTCTGTTCTAATACTCTTCTTTGATTCGTCCGAGTGTCACCACCAATTAACCCCAACTCATGCTTGAGTTCTTCAAATCTTGACTCACATAATGGTTTTGTGAAGATGTCACTAGTTGTTTATCGGTTGAGATATATTCCAAGATAATGTCCTTCTTTTCAACATGATCTCTTATGAAATGATATCCGACATCAATATGTTTTGTTCTTGAGTGCAAAGACAGATTTTGAGTGATTGCAATGGCACTTGTGTTATCACACATGATTGGAATTTCTTTTTCTTCAACTTCATAGTCTCTCACCGTTGTCTCATCCATAGGACTTGGGCACAACAAATGCCGCAGCCTATGTATTCGCGCCTCATTTGTAGAGGTGGCTATTGAGTTTTGCTTCTTGCTAAACCAGAAATTAGTCTGTTTCCTAGCATTTGACAGGTGCTCAAGTGCTTTTTCCGTCCACTCGCATCCAAAGATAGTCGGTAACCAATAGCCAATTAGCTTGAATCCACCTTCCTTTGGATACCATAGGCCTACTTCTTGGCTTCCTTTCAAGTATCTCAAAATTCTCTTAGCTGTCATATGGCTCTCTTTTGGAGCAGATTGAAATCTTGCACATACACCTACAAAGAAAGGTGATGTCCGGCCTCGCTTGCCGTGAGATAGAGCAATGATCCAATAAGTGCTCTGATCTTGTTTGATCTCTGTGCTTGCCATCCGCATCCATGTCCATTTTGATCGATGTGTTCATTGGTATTTTTACGTAAGACTTCTCTTCCATACCAAACTTCTTCATTAAATCCTCGGTATATTTTGTTTGACTTATGAAGGTTCCATCCTTCATTGTTTCACTTGAAGTCCAAGGAAAAATGTCGAGTTCTCCCATCATGCTCATTTCAAATTTGCTTTGCATGAGGTTTGAGAATTTTTCACATAGCTCTTTGTTAGTGGATCCAAAAATGATGTCATCCACATATATTTGAACAAGCAAAGATACTCTTCTTGTCTTGAATTCGAAAAGTGTTCTATCTACTTTTCCTTTTGTGAATCCATTCTCGGTTAGGAATTGTGACAGGTATCATACCATGCTCGGGTGCCTGTTTCAATCCATACAGGGCTTTCTTGAGTTTGTATACCTTGTCTCCAAGAGTCTTCTCGCTCAAATCCTCGGAGGTTGTTCAACATATACTTCTTCTTCCAATAAACCGTTTAGGAATGCACTTTTACATCCATCCGATATACAATGAAATTCTTGTGAGTCGCATAGGCAAGAAACATCCTTATAGCTTCCAATCTTGCTACAGGGGCAAATGTTTCATCAAAATCTATCCCTTCTTCTTGGCAATATCCTTTGGCTACTAGTCTTGCTTTATTCCTTACCACAGAGCCTTCCTCGCTCATCTTATTTCGAATACCCATTTGGTTCCAATAACATTTTGATGTATGGGTCTTTGCACTAGTTCCCATACTTTATTTCTCTCAAACCGATTCACTCTTCTTGCATAGCTTGAATCCAATGTGTGTCATCCAATGCTTGTGACACATCTTTTGGCTCTATTTGCGAAATGAAGCATGTGAACATAGCTTCTTGTTGAGTTCTCGATCTTGTTTTGACACCTTCTCTCATATCTCCAATGACAAGTTTCGTGGATGGTCTCTTAGCCATCTTACATCAGTTGGAGTAAGTTAGTCGGATTGATCGACTTGCGGTTGTGTTTTGCGGGTCGCTCTTTCGTGGTCACTTAGCCGCAAATTTTCCACCGCTTTTGAGGTTCAGCTATCTCATCTTCTTCTCGAGTTGATAATCCCACTTCGCCTTCAGCCGTAGGGACTCTTTTCGTATGATTGGATGTTTCAACTTATCACCGACTCTTCAATGTCTTCTCCATTTACATTTGGCTCATCGAATACTACATGAATGGATTCCTCTCGTAACCATAGTTCTTTTATTGAGTATTCTCAGAGGCTTTGCTTTCATTTGAGTATCCTAAGAAGATACCTTCATCACCCTTTAGCATCAAAAGCCTTTAGGTTGTCTTTGCCATTGTTATGGATGAAGCATTTACATCCAAATATTCTCAAATATGCAACATTTGGTTTTCTTCCATCCAGATCTCATAGGAGTCTTTGTGTTTGCCTATTTATCATACATCCTGTTTTGGGTGTAGCAAGCCGTGTTAATTGCTTCAGCCCAAAATCTTTTTGGTAACCCCGTTGCCTAACATGGTCCTTGCCGCTTCTTTGAGGGTTCTGCTTCCTTCTTTCTCGCAACTCCATTCTCACGTGGAGTCCTTGTGCCGATAGTTCATGACCAATACCATTCTCAATACAATATCGAGTTATTATTCCATTGACAAACTCGGTTCCTCTATCCGATCTTATTTTGATAATGGTTTGACTCTTCTCATTTTGAATTCTCTTCATCACCGTGGTAGTTTTTGTAGGGTTTCTATCTTCTTGCACATGAATATTGTCCATGTATATCTTGAGTAGTCATCTACTACCACCAAGGTGTATTTCTTTCCACTTATGCCGGGCCGGTTCCATGGGCCAAATAGATCCATATGAAGTAGATGCAGTATTCTTGTTGAGGATGGGCATGTCTTTTCTTTGAATGACGACTTGATTTGTTTTCCTTCCGACATGCATCACATATACTCTCCTTCTTGTATATATCGAGTCCGGGAAGTCCTTCTACCAAGATGACTTCTTGCTAGCTTGTTAATTGTTTTGAAATTCAGGTGACTCAGCTTTTTGTGCCACAACCAACTTGATTCCAGTGCTCTTTGCTAGTAGACAGGTCGGGTGTTGCAGATTGACCAATCCACTACATACATATTCTTCTCGCTTATTTCCTTGCAAAGACAACTTCATTTGATTCAATATCCTTGATTTGGCATACACCCATGTTGAATCCAACATTGTAGCCCTTGTCACGTAGGGCCGATCGATACTCCGTAGGTTGAAGTTGAGTCCTTCAACATATGCAACATCCGTGTTTTCTAATCCATTCCTCTTGATGGATCCAATGCCTCTTATTTCACCAGGAGCTTCATTTCCCCAAATATGACTTTGGCTCCTTTGACTTCCTTGAATTTTGACAGATTTCTCTTATTTCTGTCATATGTCCGGGAATGACCACTATCCATGTACCAGGTTCCTGGCACTCACTGCTCTTGAACCCGCAATCAAGGAAATTAAGTTTTAGGTACCCATACTTGTCCGGGTCCCGAGGGGTTAGAATTGTAAGATGATCCAACCAACCTATAGCCAAATGATTTGACTCTAAGGGGTTGCCATCTATCAGTGCCATAATCATAATTAATTCCGCAAATTGCTTGGGGATTCTAGGTTCATACAAATTGTCTCTTTTGTCAGTATGCCCTGCATATGTGTTTTAGCAATTGCCTTCCTTGGGTAATTGTGGTGCTTTTGAGTGTAGTGCCTAGGTGCATGTGTGTGTCTTGATGAAAGCTCTTATACTTTTGGAATGGCCTTTGTTGAGTTCTAGGCCTTTGCCACTGGGCTTATATTCCATAAGTCTATGCCGATAGTTCACATTGTTCCAATCAGCTTGGCTTGGATATTTTGTACCATTCCCATCATATGTATTTCTTTTATGGATTTTCCTGGAATTTTTGGTAGCTCTGCTTTCTTCTTTACAGTAGTATTTTTCGTTAGGAGTTTGTTGAAGGACTCGGCCAATCTATTCTCACTGCCCTTTCAAAGACACTCAATCGGTCGTTTTCCTTTTCCTTTGTAACCAAGGCCAGTTTGCTTAGTATTGTGCTTTGGAGTGAATGTGTGTGCAACATTTAGAGTTTTGGGTTTTTCGGACTCTTCATGACTTGAAGATCCTTTTTCCAAAATTACTCTTGAGGTTTGACATGGCACAAAGGAATTAAATCCTAAGCCCTGTCTTGTCTCCACATTCTCTTTGACTCATAATAAGATCATCCAATGATTTAGATGCCTTAGTGAACGAGGCAATAACATTTTTGAGGTCATTCTCCTCTTTTCTATAGCAGCAATTTCAAACTACTAATTTAGCATTTTCAGCCTTTAAACTTTCATTTTCATGACTATTTGACTTAGAGTACTCGGCTCCTTAGTCACTTTGAGTTTTGACTTTTAAGTAGCTGTTTTCCTCATTCAATAGTGTGTGTGAGGATTTAATGTGCTCAAAATCTTTCATCATTTTGCCTAATGAATCATAAAGATCAAGAGGTGATGAAGTGTGTGTGTCACGATCACTATCACTAGTGTCCGAGCTTGTTGAATTAGATTGTACCTCATCTTCTTGATCTTGTTCTTGGCCATTAAGCTGCATCAAGGCTTCTTCTTCGAGTCACTCGAGTAGTCGCCCACCGCTCTCTCGAATGTTGTCTCTTTTGACTTGTCTTTTCAAAGCTATCTCTCGCAGCCATCATTGCCTTTTTTTTTCTTGTCTTCTTTCTCTCAAGACTTTTCTTTCTTCTTCATTCTTGTACTTGTTGACTACAGGATATGAGCAATCAATGGCATAGTGACACAGTTGTCTACAATTCCAACATAGATATTCAGCCTTTTGATCACTCTTTCTACTCTTGAGTTGTCACCCTTTGATACTCAACTTGTTGATGATCCGTTCTCTTGGTTGGCCTATCATCCCTTGATTTGGAGGGAGCCGAGTGTCTTCTCGGAAGATTCACCCTTTCCTCTCTTGTAGTTCTTGTTAAAGAACTTGTTAAATCTTTTGACCATCAGGGCTATTTCTTCCGGGTCAATTGCTTCTTTGACCTCAGCTCTCTTCCCATCTTTGACAATTAGAGCAAATTGTTTTGGGTACAACTGTCTCTTCCTCGGTCTTTTTCTTTTCACTCAAACTCATAGGCTTTGAGGTCCGAGAATAGTTCATGGTTGGATGTCTTTGATAGGTCCATGGAATGTCTCAAAGTGCCATGACCTTCATTTCCCATTCACCGAAGACTTTTAGGATCTTCATACACATTTCTTTCTGTGTATATTCCTTTTTCCAAGTGTAGACAGCTCGTTTGTGATTTCGTGAACCGAAAGCGCCTAGTTGATCCAGGTTTTCTCCCGAGATCATTTTGAAATTTTCAAATTTTTTTTGTATCAAGCATCGACAATTTGTTTTCTTTGATTTGCTCCGAGCCTTCACATTAATGTCACTTGTCCTGCATTTCTTTAGCCGTTTTGCATGATTTGACTTTGTTGAACATGGCTTTGTCCAAGGTTTTGTAGAGGATGTCCTTGGCTACATTATCCAGGTTGTATCTTTTTCTGTCATCATTTGTCCACTCAGTTCTTGGTTTTTCAACCATGACTGGTCTAGGAGCAACATCTTCTTCTCCTTCAGCTGCAACTCTGCGTACAGCTGTGTTCACCTTTAATATTTGTAGAGGCCCATCTTCTATTACTATCCACATCTCATCATGTAATGCTGATAGATGAGCCTGCATACGAATTTTCCAATCATCAAATTCTTCAATGGTGAACATAGGGATGCGTGTTAGATTTGCTTCCATGATAATGACTTTTAATAAAAAGAGTTTTGAAAGTTTAAGTACTAAAGCAGACTTTGAAAAATTTGGAGATCTAGTTCAGTAACCAGTGCGGAGGGTTCAATGAACCAACCGCTCTGATACCACTTGTAGGTCCCAAGGGGTGTAAGTGTAAGGTTTAGAAGGGGGGGTTGAATAAACCTTACCAAATTTTCGATTTAGTCCTTTTAAATCTACAGAGTTAATTCTACACAGCTGTGTCCTGATGGACAGTCGAATTAGTCACTCAGTAGAGTTAATCTCTCAACAGACTCAGCTGAGCTGTTGATGGAGTAACTCAGCTGTTGGCTACAATTTAACTCAGCTGTGGTTTTATTCTCAGCGGAAGACTTAACACCCTTAAGTTTGATTAAGCAAGATATTAGAGTTTAATTTAGTACTTATAAATTATCAAATGGATAGCAAATTTATCAGCAGATATAAGCAATTAAAAGTGCAGGAATTTAAATGCTGAAATGTAAATGACACAGTAAAGTTTTTATAGAGGTTCGAAGATGGGGTAATTCTTCTACTCCTCTCTTCTCCAACTCCCTGGAGGAATCCACTAAGTAATGATCAGTTTACAAAGTGGTAGCAGTCCGGATACAAGTCTTGATCACAACAGCCGACTTGATCCTTTGGGACTCGCCTCCCGAGACGCCTTGATCACTCGGTGGCTTCTCGCTCGACTCGCCTTCTTCACAGGGCTTTGCTTGCTACACTCACTTGCTCAAGCTCTTTGGATTTGATCACGAAGCCCTCCAAATGCTTAAGACTTAGTTCAACTTTGAACTTTTCTACAATCCTTCCTGGAAAGTAGACCCCTTGTTTTCAAAGGTTTCCTCTTCAACTGGTTGAAGCTCTCTTTCCTTCACGGGTAAGTGTTGGATTGATGTACTTGAATATAGGCTTGAGGATTGAGATTGTTTCAGTTTTTCTAATGTGCTTGTATATCTCACGTATGTGTCATTCATGCATCATTTTCTCAAACTAACTCCTCGGCCTTTTATAGTGAACTTTCAAAAATTTGCCCGTTGAAGAGATAGGCTTATTTTTGAAAGTCACTTTGCGCTACGATTTGCTTGCAGTTCTTGGAATTGCCGTTTCTCGTATGAATTATTCTTTTCACCTTTTCGAGTTCGACACGGTGTCGTGCTTCCCATTGGTTCATTCTTTTTGCACGCTTCGGGACCGAGCACTCCAAGAAAGGTTGTATGGAGATATTACTTGTTTAAGTAAATCTCTTGATTTCTCGGCAACGGTTCTTTTACGCTTATCTCGACTTGATCGCATTTCCTTGCTTTCCCAGGTGACTTAGAGTCGCCTTCCAATCATTGGATGACTCTTCCATCACTTCAACTTGAGACTTGGCTTTTCTTGAGTTGACTTTGACTGATGCTCCACTCACCGTGCATCTCACCGCTTCTTCTTGAGTGTTCCGTCTACTCTTCTTTGCCATACTCACTGTCTCTCACACAGTCTTCCTTCCGATCTTGCTTGTCTTCTTGCATGTGTAGGGCGTAGCTGTCTTGACTCGCCTTGGCCAGCTCTATTCATTACAATGCATTTTACAACAAGAATTGGGGTGCCAACTTTCTATTCTAAGTTTTACATGGCATTCATCAAAATCTAAACAATAAAATTCCTAACACAATCCTATCTGTCTTGACTGAATCACATAGTGCCTGTGTGACCATGAACTATTTTCTTGAACTGTACAAGTATATTACTTAAATATAGTTATCACGACACTTGTGGACTGTGTGTGAATACATGCATCATACTCACGCGTTTTCATATAACTGTTTTCTCGCATTAACTATATATCGCCACACTTGCACACGATCACCCCATCCAGTGAGATTTCTGTCTCATCCCCACCTGTTTTCTAACCTTTAGATGAGGACTTCGTTGAAGATGCTGAACCGGCATTGGATTGAGCCTTTGTACTCCGCTTGTTGTTTTTACTACTTCTTGTTGTTGTTGATAGACTCGTTTCTTGTGATTGTTGTTGGACTATTCTATTTTCTTTTCATTCTGGTTTGTAACTGAAGGGCGTAGGACCCTTTGACTTTTAAGTTGTTATCGTTGGTTGATTTTCGAGGATGTAATTTGGATTATGGATTGTGGACTGTAAGTTGTGCTTGTTATTTTATTTCCGCCGCTATTTTGACTTTTTCATTGGGTCTCTCGATGATATTCGCTTCAGACGCTTTGGTTATTTGTATTTAAGTTGTGGATCGTCGTCGCGTCCCGTTTGGGGCGTGACAATGTGTGTGTATGTATGTGTGTATGTGTGTGTAAAGGAACAAGTATGCTTGAAATTATTATTTCAAAAACTAAAACATGCACATATAAATGCGTAAAAGTTAGTTCTTATTAACAACATTATTTTTGTTATATTGAGAAAGGTAAAAATATATCCCTATGCATGCCCTAATGGGACGTGACATGGGTTTTAGGTTCTTATTAACAGTACTATTTTCAAAATCACAATTAAAGCAAATGAAATGGATTTTAATTAGGTATGGGTTGGTTATAATTGGATCTATGAAACCCTAAAACTACGCGTCTTAAAGTATGACAAATCTGCCCGGTCAATTTTATATCCCTATGCATGCTCACGAAATACTGCATTTAATTACATGAAAACTCTAAAGCTAAGAATTACTTTTTAAAAATATTAACAGGTGTTGAGCTGTTAATAAGCAATACGAAGACATAATAATTTAAAGGGGACAAGTAGTAAGCGTTTATAAAAATACAAAGTGCATAAAATGATGTTTTTTATGTAGATATATATTAACGGACAAATATATTACCGCTTAATTAATGTTATAATTCATGCAACATTGTGTCAGTAAATGACTCTAGCTCCATGGTCCAGGTGATCAAATATCTTAGTTGTACTTAGTGGATTCCTAAACAATATACTTTCAACTAGTTCCATCACATTCCTTGAAATATACAATAATTAATCTTTTTCTTGTGTAACAAAAGGAGACAAATTTAAATGCTCAATCATCTCTTGCAATCATAAAAATAATTTCATTATAGGCTCGATCCAAGTTATTTGAAAATACTCATTCATCTTTTAGAAATCAAGAATAAATTTATCCATTATTCATATATAAAATGAATCGAGACAATGAACTATTTTTCTCAAATCATTAATAATATATTATTATATAATAATGGTTAAAAACTAATAAACTACTTATCTCAAAATTCTAAAGCCTTAAATATTTCGATAGACTTTCAAACCTTGACTTTATGCATTAGTATTTAAATATAAATTAAATTAAACAATATTAGTTAGCAAATAAACACAGATATCATGTTTGGAACTATCACTTTCGGAGCTTATGATGATATATTCTATTGGTCTACAAAATTCAAATCAAATAATCGATAGGTTTAAAACGTCCAATATAGTATGGCAAGGTTTGGGTTGTAGGTTCAAAATTGTTTATCCTAGCTAACAAATTAATATCATAATTTCATTAATAAATCCCGCACAATAATGTCATAGAACTTTTCCTAACAATCAAAGATGTTCCTCCGTAATTAATCCAATGGAATTATTGACATCAATTAGAGCTCATCCTCAAGAACAATCTGTTAATTTGCCCCTTTCATTCTGTTAGTGGAACAAATAAATTCACAATCCACTATAATTAATTGGTGGAGTTTCTCAGAGAGGCTCCTAGAAATGTATAAAATTTGACAATTATTTTTTTAATGAAATTTTTTAAATCCAATTGTCTTATGACGTACACTAATTTCATCTTGATTAGGTCATTGCATGTTGTTTTATTAATTCAAAACTATTTTGAGTTTTTAGTTTAATATATGTTGAACTCCAAATCTTTATCCATGATTAAATGTCCTTTGGCCAAAGTAAAATATATGCCTACGCAATAGAATAAAACACTAATTAAAATTACTGGAAGGAATATACTTCTTTATCATTATAGTATTTTCAATATTCTAATTCATATATCAATTAGTTTAACGTTAGAGTTACAATAATATCTTGAATAAAAAACTTTTACACAAAAACTATTAGACAAAAATGATATCTAAAGAGGTATAAACTTATTTTATTTTATTTTACTTTTCTTTCCTAGTACGACTCATAAGATATAAACTAGAATGTAAATCTTTGGACTTGTGAGCAATAAAAATATTGGTGTAGTAATTAGAGGTGTCAATTTCAGACCCAACATGTAAACCCGACACAAACCTAACACGAAATTAATGGGTATGGGTTCAGACTTCGTGGGTCTGGGTCGAAATTGGATCGAACCCGAATAACCTGCCAATTAAATAGGTCGGTTCGAGTTAACCTACTATGACTCATTTAACCCGTCTAACCCGTTTGTGAATTTAAAAGAAAATTAAGTAAATAATTAAAAAAACAACAAACAAGACATATCCTTAAAACTTAAATGATAAAACATCCTTAATTATGTATTTGTTATTATTATGCATGTCTTTTTGAATATTGTCCTTAAAATATGATTAGTATGTTATGTTATTTATGCAATTATGTTATTTCTTTTTGTATGTTGTGAAATGTGATATTTTTTATTGATTGACTAGTGTATGACAATGATTGATTTTAAAAAAATAAATTTATTCGGTTAAAACTATTAAATGTATATAAAAATAATTTTATTAAACGGGTACGCGGGTCGGGTCCGGGTTACTTGTGAAATAAGCAGGTCGGGTCCGGTTTCAAGATTCTGACACGAATAATTAAACAGGTCGGGTCCGGATCGGCTATTTCTGATACGCAAACCCGTGGACCCGGACCCACGAAATCGGACCCAACCCAAATTGACACCGTAGTAGTAATAATGTAATTTGGATGTCTCATATGGCTTTTTCAATACACACAAAAGTTCAGAAGTCTTCTCATTCAATAAATTCATTTGTAATACCTCCTTATGCTTATATCTAATTATAATAGGCACGTACAAATGTTTATATGGAACAACTAATTGACTATTTAGTTTAGACTTTATACTTGTCGATGCAATATCAAGTGAGAATTTAGAAATTAAGGTTGATATCATTCTAGAGTGCTATTAAATTTAATCTTGATTTCAGAGAATTTGCATTTCTATGTATAAGTTATTGCAATTAAAATCGGCTCATTGTTATTTGATTGCAAACATGGAATTGGCTTTCATACCTAGTACATGGACTAGTAAAATGATTATATATTAATAACAAGTTCAACAAATGAAACTAAACACAATTTTTCAATGAAAAGGAGAAACTTAATTAGTAATAGTTTTCTTGAGACATGAATATGTCGACAAACTTACAATCCAAAAGTAAATTCCAATACATAAATACTAAATAAGATTTAAAGTGAAGGAACTGCGTCACATATGTACGCAATTTCCCGGTCACATATGCAAGCATCACAAGACATGTAATCTTCTTCATCATGGTTCTCGGTGCAACAATTTGGTGGTCGGTTCAACACGAGAGGGTTCTTTGTCCAGATCGACGTCAAAAGTTGGATCAAATCTTGGCGATAAATTATTATCTTTTCTCTAAACTCCCCTGATTTCATCATTCTGCTAAGTGTGGAAACTCCTTTGTGTTTGAATTCATCTCCATTGCTCAATAGGATGATGCTGATAATATAACATGCTCCATCATGCCCTAAATTTACAGCTGTTTTCAAGTACTCAAGAGCTATCATTAACTTATCCCAACCAAAGAACTCAACCTGAAATAATAGTGCAATTATTAATAAAAATCATCGAATACTTTTATTTTTTTTTCTTTTTCTTGAGAAATAAATACATGCAACATAACTATATGAATTATCATGATATCAAATAATTTTAATTTTTTTCTTTCCTTGTGAAATAAATGCAACATAACCATTTAATTATCATGATATCAAATACTTTTATTTTTGTTCCTTGTGAAATAGATGCAACATAACCATTTGAATTTATCATGATTTCCTTTACCTTATGAAATCATGATTTCTTAAGAAACTACACATATAATTTCTTTTACCTAGAATTAAATTCCTTTAGAAAGACTAAAAATAAAAAAATATAGTATTAACACGTGTGTATATATATATATATGTACGTTTACATTAAACAAGGTTAAAATCCGTACGTACGTACCATTCCTTTTTTGTATAATGCATCAAGATTTCCACTTTCCACGCATCGATTTATGAAATTATCCGTGGTTTCATTCGGGTCGTGCCATGCAACCACAGAGAACTCATCAAGCGACACATGCTGATACACAAGGCTATGCTCTCCTGCCTCTTTCAACATTTTGCAGCTATAAATTGTAGCATGATATGATATTATTAGCAAACACCTTAAATGTATAAAACCACCAGAAAAAAATAGAATAACAAGTATAAATATTTGAACAAATTAAGGTTAAACATATACAATTTTCATAATACCTTAATTTTACATTGACATAATCAGTCAACGAAGAGGTTGCCACTCGAACCACGATATTAGTGAGCAACTCCTTAGGAACACGTTGAATGTGATTTTCCATTCCGATAACTTGAATTAGCATATCATGATATACTTGCTAATAACCTTAATCGTCGATAAATTATTGTGACTATGTTCAAAACCATGTTGAGCACATGTATATATATTGAGCAAATATTATCTTGATAGTGAATTTATTTTTGGATTACAATACTCAGATTACCAGTGTTGAATTTGTGACTAAGGTTACAAAATCATTAATTGGTTGAGGGGGTAAAAAAACCACATTTGTAAATCAAGTAATTACCAAGTCAACAAAAATCTGAAGTTGGAAAAGAATCTATTAAGATTTATTGGTTTCAAATAAAATGCATGTAGATTAAAAAAATCAGAATATGGTGAGAAGATTTTGTTCTATGATTTAGTCAAATTTCATTGTCATTGTAGTTATTAGTTACTAAATCGCTCAGGATTTGTCTAATCGAATTTTACTATATATACTATATATAACTGTTTTACAAATCTAAGAATAATAAATACTATTAATATTGACAGATTTACCTAATTTAATACAGGTTTCTATATGATAGAATTGTCATTTTCCATGAGTATTAAAAAATCTGAAGTTTGTTACAATCCTAAACGTCGATAAAATACACACATTATGTATTTAATTTTTTTTGCTAGACATCACTAAAATTTATATAATAAGAACTAATGCTAGAACTGTTTCAGCCACTAAATTAATATAGTGTCTACTTATTTAAGGGTTCTGTGTTGCAATTGAATAATTGATATTTCACAACAATAAACAAAAAAAGAAAGAATTGATACTAGAACATCAATTGTAAATATTGTCCTTATTGGTGAAAAGTAGTCAAAAAAAATGTTTTACGTCTTACTAAATGAGAATTGAGCACATACTTAATACGGAAAAATACGCACGTACTTATATTGAGCACATATTTTTATTTTTATCCCTAAACTAAACATGTAATAACTAAAACCTTCGAATTGATCTAATTGTGCAATAACCAACTTCGTACTTTAAATACCACTTCGAAGGATAAAAATAACTTAAACAGATAGAATGTGAAATAACTAATAAGCTATACTTATTTTAATGCTTGAAGGAAAAAACAAATAAAACTAAAATTATCTAGCGAAAGCGATCTATAGATACAAAATCTACCGTCTTTATTAGTAAATCACATGTCACAATGTAATTCTTGGAGGCATTATTTCTTAATTGCTTGCTGAAAATATTATACTCAAAGTATTAGATCACTCAAATAAATAATTATATTTGCAAGTTAAACAACATAAAACAATCCAAACAAACATTTATTCAGAACTAAGTTGTTGACGTCTTAAAACAATAACTAAATTTGGATATCAAAGCAGCTTTAGAATGATATATATCAACCTTGAAATGTCTAGTCTAAAGGGATGTTAATAAGTCATGGTTGTCAAATACAGTTTATATAATGGTTTTTTTCTTTAATAAACTTGGGATGAATGGTTCGAGGGGATGGGATTAATATCAAATAAACTAAAAGACTCAGGGTGCGAACTCAGATCAAAATCCTTGCAAAATGTCAACGATACTACTTGAGCTACAAACTCGGGTAAGTTCATATAAAGGTTGAATCTGCTACAATTAATGTGTATGAGTCTTAATGGTGGAAATACTCCAGTGAGAAGATTTTGAAACTTATATGGATTTATAAAGAACCTCAACTGTTGACATAGCTTTAAATTTCAAAAGTAATCAGTTGGCTTTATTTCAATGTGACTACATATCAAGAGAGGTTTCGTTCCTTTCTATATTTTAACAGAATGGATGAAAAGGTTCCTTGGAAAAATAAGATTGAATTTTGAGAGGGTGATTGGATATGAGATGGAAATATAGTCATGATAGTTGATGATATACTTTATTTTTTAACAAAATATTGATTGAATGTGACTGATGATTTAAAAGGCAAGAGAGAGAGAGAGTCAATGATGTATTTGTAATGTAAAAGTGTAATAACGATAATTGATATGATTTTTTTTGAATTATAATTGGATGTGATTGGTGATTGGAAAACTAGAAATGAGCGAATAGTGTATTTTTTAAACATTTTCATAAGTAAACTTGGCCCTAAAAATTGAAGGAAAATTTTACAAATTGAGATGACAAGCAACCGTGTACTTTATAGCTTGAATTAATGTGTTTCATGTTAGGTGAACTAAAGTTACGTCTCTTTACCATTTGCATTCAAGAGGTTACGTACTTTAAGTGAGTTCCCATGCAAACACATAAAATTCATATAGACACGTAAAACTTCTTTGGAAATCGTTATCGTTTCACTGGGATATTCAAGAAATTGTATTTCAGATTCAGAGTTTAGTGAAAAACATTCAAGTGTACACAGATCTATCGAGAGGGCAATGGTGTATTAGAATTTCTTGCAAATCCGCCTCGTAATAACTGCACTGGTGACGTGTTCGATCAATCTAATTTTTCTCATAAGGCTTAATGTTTGTCGACCTTATGAGATAGGATGTTGATATTTAGATTTCAGTTATTTGGATTTGGTCACTTAATTTATCATTACCGTCATTTATGAAGGGGCGTTAGATAGCACTATTGTATCCTTTAGAAATTAAATGCAGTTGAATTGTTAGTTATAACCAAAAAGAAATATCTAGTTAATTATAAAAGTTAGTTAAATCAATGTTATATTTGTTCTATAAAAAGCCATGTTTTGTATCATTCAAATTACTGAATAATGATTTCTTTCTCTGCCATAATATGTTCTTAGTTTAACATGGTATGATCAGGCCAGCATCGGAGGTTGCCGCCAATCATTTGTTCGCCTTGGTTGGGCATTCTCTTAGTGATAAAGATCACATTAAAACCATATTTGATGAACTGCCATCTGAGTACGATTCCTTCATTATATCCATAATCACTAGATTGGATCCTTACACCATAGATGATGTAGAGGTGTTTTTACTTGCTCACGAAGTTCGAATTGTCAAACGTACTGCTAAACATGTTAATGTTGTTATGGCTAATCTTGTCGTTTCTTTAAGTTCACTTCATACTTCACAAGGTTCTCATTCGAATTATGGCAAATTTCATTTTGATTCTTATTAATTTCACTCACATTCTTGTGGGAGATTTGATTCAGCTTTCTTGGGACCTTCTCAGCTACAAAATCAACGGCCAAGAGCAATTCCAATGCAAGGAAATTTGGCTCATTTTTCTTCCTCCGACACTCCTTCACAATTAATTTTTTCTCATGCTCTACATGCTCTCTTGTCTACGCCAGTCACATTTCCTCATCTTAATTGGTATCCGGATTTATGTTCAACTAGTCACTTGACTGCAGATTCTGCCAATCTTGCTCTTAAAATTGAAATTACTGGCTTAGATCAAGTTTACATCGGAGATGGTAAGGGGTGCCTATTAAGCATGTTGGTTCTTGTTTTTCCTCTCATTATTTATTCGATATAACACTACAAGAAAAACTCTCTGGTCCATTGAAGAATTGGCCGATGTCGTAATCGATGATGTTAAAAGTCAGCATATTTGACAATGATTTTTAATGGGTATAAAGTGATGGTGTTAGTACAAAAGACATCGGCTATCAAACCGATGTCGGTATCATTTGAGGAGTGTGACCTAAACATCATTATTTTTCAAATGACAACAGTTCTGACCAATGTCGTTGGCTACATTTTACATCTGTTTATTGAATGGTTTTAAACCGATATTGTTGATGTCGTTTTTATTCCAATTTCATAATTATTGTTGATGGTTTAAAATCGATGTCGAAGATATAAAAAATGGTGTTTATAATTAGGAAAGGTTGTGTGACATTTTTTAACATCGGTTCAAATCAATAATATTGGATTATTTTCCTAATATTTATACGAAATCAAACAATAACCAACTTAATATCATAAATATCATTCAGTCACAATCAAATATAGCACTATTGTATCCTTTAGAAATTAGATGCAGTTGCATTGTTAGTTATAACCAAAAGGAATTATCTAGTTAATTATAAAAGTTAGTTAAATCCATGTATTGTGTATCTTTCAAATTACTGAATAATGATTTATTTCTCTACCATAATATGTTTTTAGTTTAACATGGTATCAGACCAGCATCGGAGGTTGCCACCGGTCATTTGTTTGACCTAGGTTGGGAATTCTCTTAGTGATAAAGATCACATTGAAACCATATTTTATGGATTTCCATCTGAGTACAATTCCTTCATTCTATCCATAACCACACAATTGGATTACACCATTATTGATGTAGAGGTGTTTCTAGTTGCACAAGAAGTTTGAATTGACAAAAGTGCTAAACAAGTTAATATTGCTATGGCTAATCTTGTCGTTTCTTTAAATTCACTTCATACTTCAGAAGGTTCTCATCCAAATTGTGCGCAGTTTCACTCTGATTTTGGTCAATTTAACTCCCATTCTCGTGGGAGATTTGGATATCGTGGCAGTCTGTAAATCGGTTTTCTGGTGGGGGTGGCAAATCTAATTGGAATTCTTCAAACAAAATTGTATGCCAATTATATGACTATATAAGACATCTTGCTCTTCAATGTTATTATCGATTTGATTCATCTTTATCAAGACCTTCTCAGCTACAAAATCAATGGCCTAGAGCTCCTTCAATGCAAAAAACAAATTGGCTTATTTTTCTTCATCTGTCACTCCTTCACAATCGAATTCTTATCAACTAGAACAATGTTTCAATTAAACTTTTCAATTATATGTAACTAATTGTATTTAGAAATTTGGTTTTGAGAAAGTGGGCGTTGACCCGACTTTGACCAAATTCTTAGTGTCTAAATATTTAATTCTAGAGGAATTAAATTGTACATTATTATCAACATTCCGATTAGACGTTTATAGTATTTTTTATTTCTCAACACCGAATTTTTGTAAGTGAGAAATTAATACACGAAATTGGTCACGTGAATGAGTATTATGTAAATGGAGTTAAAAGGTTTATGCATTATCACACATGGGAAGTCAAACCTTGTTTATCCTAGCATATATACTAGAAGGTATTATAAATCTAATACATTATAATACAAGAAGATGAGAGCAAGTGGGCCACACATAGGCGCTCATCGGTCGACCCAATTTGGGATTAGGCTTGGGCCTTGGGCCCGACCCAATTCTTTGTTCTTGGGTACTCTCTACCAATAATCTCATGTAGGTGTTAGAAGTTCTGACCTTTTATACGCTTAGGTTAAATTTAGTAAACCATTACTTACAACAGTTTTAGTTAAGCCGTCATGAACACTAGCGGAGACATATTTGTCTTGCAAACTGAGATTTTTCTCGACTCGGCTTTTCGTGTTCACCATTCATGTTTCTAAAGGTGCAGTCCATTCAAGTTTTGTGACAGTTAGGTTCTGTTCAATTATATTTTTCTATTTATGTTTTTGTAAGCCATTTAGAATGTTTTTCCCATTTATGTACCATTATAAACAACTTTGTACGCTTAAATTTGCAAGTAACTTAATTTAATCTAAATCATCATTGATCACTTGGACAAGATATCAGAGGCAATGGTTCAACAAAATTTCAACACTAATCCCATGCAATTTAGTCTATAGTCCATTTATTCTTTTTTTATGAAGTAAAGGCCCACAACCAAATAGTAAAATAAAGAAAATATATTGATCACAAGGTCGATCAGCTAGCCTGCTACGATAAAAATGTAACCATATCCTTGTAACCACAAGCCGGTTACATAGCTAAGCCCAAAAAGTAACCTTTAAGTTAAAAGAAAAAGACAAAACTGAAAAATTAAAGTGTACCGTGCCACAAATAAGTGAGGCATGGGACCGAATTATAGAAGAAAAAAACAGAAAAAACACTTTGTATCGTGTACCGTGATACACAATGTGATGCATGAAAAACAGCAATTGTGAAACCATTAGTCCCCTCTCTTGGATGCTCAAAACGATTCACTTTTAGAGCCATCATCATCTAACTCATTGGCCCAAGACATAGAGGCAACCATATCCATAAGTGGTAATACTTTTGAAGTATGTGGGGCAACTCGTATGGTTGCCCTAAAGCCAGTATTATGGACGTCAAAACTTTTCAGTTTCCATCTGATGTCACGCAATTTGATATTCGCTTGCTCATCTAGTGTTTTGATTCTATGATGCGGTGTGCTACTGGCTGAACTCCTTTGCATAGTCAGCATAGACTCAAGCGAAGTCTGATACATATAATTATTAAATGAATTATCAGCCTCCACACAACTGGACTGAACCACCAACTTAGTTGTTAAAATATCATGTTTTGAAATATTGTGTGCGTGTGCCATGAAAGAATTTTTCCTCTCCACAGAATGCAAAAATATAAAAGAACTATCGGGATGAGCGGTATCAATAGCTAGAGCCGATTGGTTAGATGAAGCTAAATTATCATTCGAGTCGTTAATGCCCGATTCAATATTCAAAGCCTGGTTATCCATAGGCTGATAAAAAAACATAAATAATTCCCAAACCTGCACATGTTCTTCTGAATCCTCCACCGCATCCTCCTGCAACTGGCCTAGAGTGGAAAATTTATTTTGAGTTATCTTTACAATAGAGGATGGTGCAGAGCGGAGATGTACCAGCTGTAAGGAGGCCCCAACATTAGAAACCTTATCCAGAGATGACCCCCAATGAGGCCCAGTTGGACAACTTTCCGATTGGCACGATGGGGAGGAGATGGAGCATTACGAGCATTTCTTGAACGACTACAACCTCTATTCTAGGGCTCCGATGTTGAGACTTAACGACTGGAAACTAAGGAAACCAATAACTTCACAGTGCCGACAAGAAACTAAGGAATGTTCATTTATTCTTAAAATGGTTAATTACTTTACTATTAAGACAATCTGATTTTGATTCAAAGAAGTATAACACGGTTATTAATTTTTGTGGCTAATGGCTATTTATTTTTATTTCATTAATCATATTAATTCAAAAATATATGTATATATAATTGTAAACCTTGATCAATTAAACTCAAAGTTCATTTTAATGCAAATGAGATCTTCTATTCTAAAATGGTATTTCATCTACTATTCCATCATACATATGATTGTCACATGATTTTTGACGGTTATAACTCGCCTTACAAAAACTCACAATTATTTGTGTGGTGATTCAGTTGTAGATGAAACACCATTAAGAAAAAGAAGACACATCCGATGTTAACATCGAGTTAATTCAACTGTTGAGAACAAAGGCTCTTACAACACGAATTTCAAAATGAACCTAAGCATGTTTAAATTTTAATAAGTATACATATAATTAAATATAAATCTAAAAAAAAAGAAAAAAAAAGCATAAGGACAAAAATACTCAATGTTCATGAAAGAATGACACATTTATGCTCCCGGTTCTTTTTCTGGACAGTTGTACACTCCTTCCTATTTTTCCTAGGGATGTGCATGGGACTTGGAGATTACCGAAATCGAACCAATCCAAACCGAAAAGTAACCAAACCAAAAATATTACTCTCGCCTATTTTGGTACGATTCTGGATATTTTACAAATATACCCACCGAGAACCATATCAAATCGTACCAAATCAAAGATTCAAAATTAGAACTGATTTTTTTAGAAATTATATGCACATATATAATATTTTATCTTATTTATATTTTGATAGTGAATTAACTACATATCTCTGAAATTCAATACTATATAAAACATAATATTAAAAACTATTAAATTAGAAATTAGCTTATTTTATTAGTATATCAAATGAATAATTGAATATCTAAGAGTTACCCTTTATTAATTATTATCAAAAAATAGTTGCTATCATATTAATTTATTTAAATGTACTCAATAAGTTGAATTAAAAAAATTTGATGATATTTGACTTATTAATGAT
This sequence comes from Rehmannia glutinosa, assembly GCA_016081115.2. Taxonomy (NCBI): domain Eukaryota; kingdom Viridiplantae; phylum Streptophyta; class Magnoliopsida; order Lamiales; family Orobanchaceae; genus Rehmannia; species Rehmannia glutinosa. The sequence goes on along the minus strand of CM071936.1, from coordinate 93,662,966 downwards.
TATGACTAGATTCATCATCTAATCAAGAAAATTAATTGATATTAAAATTAGTTAAATGATTAATCAGTTGCACATAAAGTAGAGTAGTCCTCTAATCAAGAAATTAAGACTATAAACTTATATAAACATTCGTTTCAGTTATAAAGAAATTTTCTATATTATGCAAAAATTGGTTGCCAAAGGATAATTCAAAAGGTATCTTGAGTAGTTTTCTAAAAAATACACTCATTATTTTAATGTTTTGGATTGGTAGAAAATTCATGTACTTAGATATCCAATCTTGAGTAGTATTGTTACAAATATTTTGGCAATTTATATTGTAATTTGTATTTTTATGTGATATATTAAACATTTAAAATATAAATTAATTAATAATTTTTCCGTCCCTTTTTAAAGTATGAATAATCTCCAATTCTATGATTATTTGTTTTGGACCAAATCGGTATATTAGAACAGAATATTCATATAGAACCATCCCGAAATTCGGGACGGTACAGTATGCATATTTTTTAGCTATGGTACGGTTTCAGATATCAATTATTGAAATATCCGCACTTTGGTACCATTCTGGAGATTTTTTGAACCTCCGACCGTATTGTACCATGCAAACCCTTAATTTTTTTGGACATTTTTACGCTCCCTCAAATTTTCATGGATTTTTGACGTTGTTGTTTCCCTGTTGTTTCGAACATAATTCATCTAATAAAATTTCAGTGAAAAAATAATTTTTGCCCCATTAAGCAATCATGTTTATACTCAAAATCTTATAAACAATCAAGAAATCTACACATAAAACAACACATATTATCAAGAAATATATTGAAAATAATATAGAAATAAACCGTAATTAGAAAAATACAATTCAATATTCGATCCAATGCATTGAAAACATCCAAAATACATAGAAACAACCAAAAATATATAACAACATTAAAAACTATATGGAAATTAAATAACCCCAAACCAATATAAAAAACAATAAAGGAACAAAAAGAGCTTATAAATAGGTATAAAGTTGCATAAATTTATCAAAAACAACATGAAAACATTAAAGAAACATCAGAATAACATTAAAAACAGTATAGAAACAACAGAAACTATATATAAAACAATATATGAACAAAAAAGAGCTTAAACATATATATAAAAGTTGCATCGAAACATCGAAACAATATAGAAAAAATCAAGAAACAAAATAAACAAAATAGAAATAAGTACAAAATAATAGAATTAACATAGAAAACAATCTAGGAACAAAAGAAATCGAAACAAATGTAAAACTATCCAAAAAAAGTGCATGAGTGTAAAAATATCCAAAAAAAAAGAGCAAGAAACATATTTAATATCTTTTCTCCCGAAATGTTGGTTATTTTTAGAATTAAACTCAAAAAAGAAACCCAAAAGGGTAGTTCTTGTCATAACCCAAAATCTAAAAGAGGAAATTACACACAATACCCTTTATTTTGAAAAAATGACAAAAATACCACCCCATGACAAATATGCCACAGCCGGTCATTACACATGACAAATATACCCACCCAGTACGTACCTCTTCAGTTTTTTACCCTCCTCCATCACTTTCTTACGTTCCAAAGAAGCTAGGGTAAAGAACAAGCACTTTATTACTGAATATCACAACTCGGATTGGCGCGTTTTTTTTTGCGATTCCTACAGTCCATCTTGGCCACGTTCCTCACCCTTTCTTTCAGTTTCAATACTTCGAGCTCCATCACGTTCTCTGTAGGTTTAACTTCTTTGAAACCTCTGGTTTTGGTAGTTATTTTAATGGCTCCTAAAAACTCTCCTCATAAAAGAATATTGAGAAGTTCTTCAAGAAAGCAAAGATATTCCTAAAAAAGAGGAAATTTTGGAAGGTGTCTTTTTTGGTTCAATGACTTCTAAGAAGAGGAAAGTAGAAAAGATTGTTGAGGAAGAAGCTGATCTAGATGTGACGACCCAACCCTTTTTAATTACATGAAACTTTTAAATTAATATTAATGAATAATGTTGCATCAAATATCTAGTTTACATTTTAAATGTGCGATTTACTTGCTTTATGCATTTTATTTATTTTGAGCATCCGGAAACCGATTGCGCCCCTAACTACGATAATGGATTTGAATGGACATCATGATGACATATTATTGATATTATTATAGAGTTTCAGACTTAAATTTTAGGATCGAGATTTTTGGACCGATTAAGTGAATTTTTGGAGATTTTCACTAAAGTGCTTATTTATATTTTTGGAATTAAAGACTAAATTTCTACCTCATATTTTATTATTATTAGTGACCATTTAATTTATGAAAAATGAGTTTTAATTAACTCTTGGGATTTTTAAAAATAATAATAGCTTATTTAAGGATTTTCAAAATATTAATTTTTTAATAATTTTAAAAGAGGGCAAAATGGATTTTTCTACCCCAAGCCCTCTTGTTTTTTTATAAAATCCCCCAACACCCTTACTTCACCTTCACACTCCATACTTAGAACAAAAATACTCCATTGTTGAAGAAAGCTTCAAAGGTAATATTTTCTTCATATTTTCTTTATTTCTTGTCTTTTCTTTAAAAATATTTTTAGGAGGATGATCCTATGCTAAAATAAATCATAGAAATGAACTTTGATGATGAAAATATCTAGATTAAAACCTCATTTTGTGGAGCTTTAAAATTCTGCCCTTATGATTATTTTATATAAATAATTTTTGTTTCACTTTTTATTTATAAATTGTGTTATAACTAACTAGTAGGAGCATGATTATATGTTTTAATGTTATTTTAAAAATAAAAAAATATTCCTTTATGTACCAGGTTATGGACGTTCAAAAAGAAAAAAATTAAGTTAATGATTTAGTTAATTTAAGCATGTTTAAGTGTAGTTTAGTGATTTAAGGTGATAATTCTAGATTTTGTTTTTAATTTAGAGCTTTATATAATTTATGATGATTTAAGTATGATATTAATATTTTAAGATGATATTTAGAAGATGTTTAAGTAATTGTTGGAGAAAAATTAAAAGTAGTAGATGAACTTAAATATTTAGTGATTTTTGGTTTCTTTGATTTACCATTTTTGAAGATAAAAGCTTAAGGATTTGAGGATGGATTTTTATGAACATAATCAGTTTTAAAAGTGATTTTTGAGGTTAAAAAGTGATTAAAATTTAGTGCTTAGAGTTAGAGAATCGAAAATACACCCCGTCGGGGCAAATCGCGGCCACCGGAGGTGGCGGCGGCACCATCGGCTGAGGGTGGACGGTTTTGGCAGTGGTGGAGGTGTAGGAGGGCTGCCATAGTGAGTAGGGTGAGTAGATAGGTTGGTAGGGTGGGTGGTTGATAGGTATATATAGATATTTATGAAAAATCGACCGATTTGACGTAAAGGTGATGATGAGACATATGCTTTTTCATTCACGCAAACCATTGCTACTTTTTGAAGAGTCGATGCTAAGTGTTAGGTTAGTAGGTTCGGGTTACGAGGCGATGAGATAACAAAGTTACGTAAATGATTTTTCGGGAAACGTGAAATTTTGGAAGGATTTTCTTTAAAATTTATGTGGCAAAGATATTTATGAGAATTTTCGAGACGAGGTGTTATTTTTGAATAAGTAGAGAGTTTAAAGTCGATTTATGATTTTATAGATTAATGATTCAATTAATCGGAAATTTTATCTAAAACGGGTAGTTAGTCGATTAATTATTTTTAGGTGATTAAATACGGATTAATTGAATTGAACTTGTCATACTTTGACTTTGATTTTTATGTTGATTTTGACCATTAACTTTGACTTTGGATTTTTGACTTTGACCATTGACTTTGGTCAACTTTCGTTATTTTAAGTTTTTAAAATGGAACCGAAAACCCTATTGTTTTTATGATACTTGACTTTATGGAACGTATTAGATACACTTAGCTTAAGAGACTAAATTATTCAATAAGTATATATAATTTGTCCTATGTCATTAAGTTGAAAATTTAATTGTGTTAGGTGCGGCGCAATCAGATACGGTCTCATACAATCAATTTCATCACTAGCATTCTATTAAACTTCAAAGGTGGGTAAACTTCTGATTTTGTAAGCATGTTGTACTGTTATACTATATTTGTCAATTCTTTATAACTGCTAAAATGTGCCTACTGGCTATTTATAAGCTGCCAACGGATGGGGGATGACCCTTCGGTGTCAGAAAAGGTCGAGAGCCATATGTATGTTGCCAACGGGTGGGGATACCCTTCGGTGTCAGAAAATTATTTTTATTGCATTATGATTATTTGACCTATATAGTGTAACTGCTTACATTTCCCATTGAGTCTCAAAACTCACGCCTTCAAATGTTTTTACATTTCAGATAATGATGATGACCGGGAGTTAAGGCGTAGGGGTCTGGCATCGTCGGCGTTGTTCTATGTTTCCCAAATATTTCCATTACCTGTGTTTCGAGTAAACAAATTATGGTGATGTAATATGAATTTATTAATGTGTAACTCTTATCAAACCATTATCACATTTGTTACTCTTAAGTTTATTTAAGAAATTTTTAAGCCCACATTTTAGTATTAAAATTATTATTTTTTTATGCTTCCGCAAACTATTTATAAATACTCAAGTGTACCACAGTGATGTTCCTAATCGAAATGGGTTCAGGGCGTTAAACTAGATGTTAAATCGCCATCCAAAACTGTGAAATCGAATGTTGGTGTTAAAGCTACCGGAAAGAAGAAGGTTTCTTTTGAAGAAACGGATGTTGCTGAGGTATGAGTTTTGTGTATTCTTTGTTATTGTTATATTTTGATTTGTATTTTTTTGTTTGTTTCGATTTTGTTTCTTATTTGTTTTTGTTATGTTTCATTTGTTCTTTTATGTATTTTAGTTGAAGTGGTTGTTGATTTTGTGTTTCTTTTGTGTTTCTGTTTTGTTTCATTATTATTTCTAGGGTTTCAAGTATGTTCTTGACCCTGCTGACTGGTTTACTGCTCGAGTAAATACTGTCTTCTCCTTTGATGTTATTAACAATATAAAGAAAATTTTAACTAACACCCAACTGAAGGCATTTAAGAATACATGTTTTGGATATTTCTTGGACATGAAAGAGGTTGATTTCCAGAATCAGCTTGTCCATTTGTTGTTGAAAAGTCAAGTCGTCCACTCGAAGAATGACGAAATTGTTGTGTATGTGGGTGGAAAGTTATTGAGGTTTGGGGTGAGGGAGTTTGCTATTGTGACCGGTCTTAATTGTGTTGGTGATAGGCCTTCGTTGTTGGGGGATGTTCGTAGCTCTGTTAAATTTCAAAAGTATTTTGCTAGTAGAAGCAAGTTCAATAGGCAGTCGATTGAATTTTTTAATGCGTGTTTGGGGTGATGAGGATCTAGATGCCCTGAAATTGGCTTTACTGTATTTTTTCTATTTTTTTTCTTTTTACTTCTATGGGTAGCTCGGTTGAGATGTCATTTTTCGAGATTGTAGACAAGGATATGGATGTGCTTGACACATATCCATGGGGGAGGGAGTTGTTTGATGTTACTATGCGTGAGTTGAGGCAGCAAATCTTGTAGAGAAACAAACTTCAAGTTGAAGAGAATCTTGGTGGGAAACATACCAAATTTTATAGAATTCAAGGATTTCCGTTGGCTTTCCAGATTTGGTTCTATGAGTGTTGCCCAGAGGTGAACGGGAAGTTTTGTGCTCAGGTTGATTGTGATATCCCAAGGATTTTGAACTGGACTTGTTCAAAGTCCGGGAAAGACAACCAAGTGAGGGTCGAAGACTTGGAGATGAAGATCTTCAATCGGTCTGCTAAACAGGCAATATGATTTTAGTATTTTTTTCTTGTTGTTTTGTTTCATTTATGTTTCAGAACTGTTTCTTTATTGTTTCCGACTTTTGTTTTATTTTTTCTTATTTCAGTTGGGGTTGAAGAATTTGTGGCCTACTAAGGATGAGCTTGTGTAGTTGTGCATTCATACATTTTATGACAAATCAAAGTACACCTTCAGCCCGTTTGATAGTGATTTTGTTGTTGGAAAGTTGAAGCGAAAGGAGGCCGATGTTAGTAGTGGGTCGAAGCATACCGTTGATAATATTGCTAGGAACCAACAGTTGTTTTCTAAGGATTTTGAGGTTTTTAAGATTTTCACTACAAAATTCTTGGAAGAACAATTTGCAATTGTTTTCTCTGAGTTGGTCGATATTAAGAGGAAACTGGATGTTCTCATACATTTTTTTTCTATTTTAGTTATAAGTATTTTTTTTGTTATCTTTCTAGATTTTCCTTTGTGTTTCTTTTGTGTTTCAAGATTGTTTCTTTGTTGTTTCTTTTCATCACATGATTGTTGTTTTTCATGTAGGTTCGTGGTGGTGTCGAGAAAGAGGAGCGGGTTGATGAATCAGAGTCTAAGAGTGAAACTGAATCTAATGGCATGTCATTAGGTTCAGGTTTTGAGGAAGATTCAGATGAGAAAAAAGATGGAGAGGATGATGTTGATGATGGGAATGCGGATGTTCTGTCACGCCCCAAACGTGACGCGACAACGATCAATCACTTAAAGTAAATAAATCAACAAGCCTAATCCAAAGATACCAAACTCCAAGTGAAATAGAGTCTAATGCAATGGAATTAAAATAAACACGAGTACAAATTACATCTTAAAGTCTCAAGCGGTATCCGAATACAACCCAAAAGATTATCGAATTAACTTACAAACCCAAACAGAAATAAAATGAAGGAGTCCAACAACAAATAAAAGTAAAAGGAAATGTCGCTCCACATCACTCGATAGGGATTCAATCTCAGCAGTAGGTTCGATGTCTTCGAACTCTTCATATAAAGGTTAGAAAACAGAGAGGGAATGAGACAGTAAATCTCGGTGGATGGGGTGATCGTGTGCAAGTGTGGCGATATAAATAGTTAATGCGAGAAATTTAGTTGTATGAAAACGCGCGTGAGAGATGATGCATGATTTCACACACAGATCCACAAGCGTCGTGATAAATATATTAAGTAACATACTTATATAGTTTAAGAAAATAGTTCGTGGTCACGCAGCACTATGGTTCAAGCAGGCGGAGGATTGCGTGCACGGATTTGTAACGCCAATCCTATGAAGAACAAGTAAGCGATTTGCGACGCGGATATGTAGCGCCAACCCGTTCCGTTCAACTCGGGAATCGTGTGGATCAGGCAATGATTCCTTTGTTCTTCCTTGTAACTCTCCGTTCATGATGGTCAAAGACTGTCACCTTATCGCTCCGTAGGCAAAGACAAAATCCACGTTGGAGCTAGAAAGGCTCGGATTCGTCATAATCATGATTATACCTCAAGTACTACGACCCGCTTCCCTTGGACAAACTCCGTCCCTCAGTTGCGGGATTAGGACGATGGGGCCGGAGAGTGGAATAGCAGCCGAGCTGCCCGGTTCCATCCCCAACGTATCCATTCCGACTGTGAGCTCGACACACCAAGTTGACTCAGGCAGGAAATTAAGTACACGTTCGTAGTAGTCCAGCAATGAGTATTATGATTGAGCGATTCATGAAATGTTCTAAAAAATTTGCACAAGATGGTTATGGCGTTGGTGGAGTTATCGGGATGAAGATAAGTATCGGGAGGATAAGTAGTCTTCGATATCTTAAGGATTAGGAGGAACATAAGTCCCGTTATAGTTTCGAAATCGCGAGACGAGGAAGTCGCCCCGCGATCGGGTATTAATCGGTCAAGACGATCCGATAAGTCAAGGAATTTTTTTTTAAGGAAATAAAATATTTTAATTAAATATTTAAGTCAGAGGGTCCAGGGCTGTTTCTTTAAAATAAAATAATTTGAGTTAGGTCCTTATAAAAATAAAATTTACAATTAGCCTCGTTTTGTCAAAACCAATACTTTTGGGGTTAAAAGTTAAATAAATAAATGTCCCAACCTTGAAAAATTATGAGGTCAGTTCCTAAATTCTCTAAATTGTTCAGAGATTCAGGTTTTTAAAGTTTTGAGGTCGAGTTTTTATAAAATTCTCACATTGGCCCCAAATTTGTTAAAATTGTCATTTCGGGCCCTAAGTTTAAAATAATCGGAACTCACAAACCGGAAGGGCTTCTAAGGTGATTCCAATTTGAAAATGTCACTAAGGTTAGTGGGATATTGGGACAAAAACAGTTTTAAAACTTCATAAGTATAGGTCCCTTAACTTTTGAAAATCTCATTTTTGTCCCATTTTGAAATAATTGCCTTTAAGGCTTTTAGGGGTCCAATTGTTATGAAATTTGAACCTTGGGTCCAAAATATAATTATGTTATAGGTAAATTAGTATTTCCAGGTACATGGGCTGTATAAGTCCTGGAAATTTCATTTGGGTCCTCAAGTTTAATCTTTTACAATTTGGTCCCTCAAGTTATATAAAATTACTTTCCAAGCTCTAAACACTTGGATTTTTGGAATACACTTAAAATATGTTATTTCCAGTCCCTTAAGAGTTAAAATTTCAAATTTTAAAATTAGGGTCCGGTACAGTTTCGAAATTTGCAAAATAGCCCTTAAACTTCTCAAATTTTACAATCTAGTCCTTGGGCTTTTAAGGGTTGATTTTATTTATCTAAAAACTCTTAAAACTTTATTAAAATGTCAAAACATAATTTTTGAACCTGAGTTCAGTCCCAAAAATAAAAAATTACAGAGGGGTCCCTTAAGTTTTATTTTCTTGCAATTAAGTCCACCAACTTTCCGTTTTTGCATTTTAAGTCCAAAAATCGAAATTTAATCAATTATGCTCGACTTTTCCAGGTTATAGGCCATACAAAACATAGATTTCAAGAGTCATACACATACATAACCATCTCATACAAGAATTTATCAAATATGACAATAAAGTGTGCATGTGTGTCCTAATTTTCGGTAAATCGCATTTTGAGCAACACTTGAGAAATTTTTCCAACTTGATACAAGAAAATAGCATGCAATACATAATATATATCTCAAATGCTCAATAACAAAATACTACATGCATTTTTATGAATTAAAACACCTAGAAGTTGAAAGGATTTTTCCACCCACCTTAAAGTTCGGTTTGTTGGGAAAAAAATGAAATAAATCTCTCTCGATGAAGGAGTGACTTAGGTCAGCCCCTAAGTCAAGGAATATCAAAAAATATAGGAGTTAGAAGAATGTGGTTAAAATTTAAGGGGAAGAAGAAGATAGTTAAAAAATTGGAATTACTACACTTACCTTGTGTAGTGAATAAAGTGTGACTAGTAATGGCTTCCACGTGCAAGATTTTGGTCACCCTTAATGTTAACCTCCAAAGTCAGCCCCTAAAACTCCAAAAATGAAAATGGAGTGTCAAAGTTTGGAATATAAAAAGAGAAGAAGAAAAGGTACCAAAAATTCCATTTCTTACCTTATAGTCCAACTTCTTCACAATTTTCTTCAAGATGACAAGTCTCTTAACAACTTCAAAGGTCTTCTAGGTATACCTCAAAATCAAAAATCAAACTTAAATTAGAAGGTGAAAGAGATGAGTTAGGTGATATCAAAAATGGATTGAAAAAGACATTTTCCTTACCTTGGTAGTGATGGTTCGAATTTTATGATTTAAGTAGGAAGAATGTTTGTTTTTGTTTAGTTGTTTGAAGAAAGAAGAAGTGTTTGATGATATGAAGAAGATGTTCTTGAAGTTGTGAAGGATGTTTGAAGATGTGAAGGAATTGTGTTTGAAGATTTGAAGATATGAAGATATGTTTTGAAGGTTTGAAGATGTGAAGGAATGGTGTTTGAAGATTTGAAGATATGGTGTTTGAAGATTTGAAGATGTGAAGGAATGGTGTTTGAAGATTTGAAGATATGGTGTTTGAAGATTTGAAGATATGAAGAAGTGTTGTTGAAGATATGAAGGAGTGGATGAAGATATACTTAGAGAGATGTTGGAGATTTTAGAGAGAAGTTGGAGAAAATGCTTGAATTATGAATGTGTTGGATGAAAATGATATTTTGATCAAATGTTTTTGATCCTCAAGTTGTTATGGACGAAAATTGAGGTGGAGAGGGGGAGGAGACAAATTTTTTTGATCAAATTCTATGTCTTCCAACTTGTCTCTAGCATGGGGACAAAGGCCTTGGTCAAAGTGTGGTCTTGCATGGGAGGATGAAATTGAAGGGATTGAGGAGGATGTTGGCCTGGAATGTTGGGAAGCCTCCAACATGTTGGGTAAGTTTATAATAAAGAATTGGTGTATAAGGTATTGTGTATAAGATTTGAATTAATGGTGTATTAATACACAAGATGAATACATAAGGTGTATGTGTACAAGAGTTGGGAGATATTTCTACACTAAAAATACCCATCATGGCCGTCCCTTAAGGGGTATTTGTGGCATTTCCATATTTTGTTTTTATGTCCCAAAATTGATGATAATAGGTGAATAATATCAATCTCCAAAATAACTAGTGATTTTCTTGATCACTTATAAGTCTCATGATCACTTAATCTAATCGAATTCTTAATTCTATAAGGTATAAATCTCTAAAATAAATAGTCTCCTAAAATTCTAAGGTGACTAGTGAGTACACAAATAATAATAATGATGATTGGTCGAGTGATCATTAATGCGAAGTAGAAGTAATAAATGATTATGATCACAAGTAACAAATAAAAAGAAAAGAAATTAAATGCGAAATATATTTATCATTAATATTTACCCGTCCAAGCGACGCGGTAAAATAGTCAAAAGAATACAAGGACGATACGTGAAACAAATACATTATTGAATAAAAATCGAGGCTTCACATTCTCCTCCTTAAAAGAATTTGGTCCCAAAATTCTCTTAACAACTCGGATATTGATTCCTCATGTCTTCTTCCATTTCCCATGTTGCGTCTTCGTCTCTGGTCGTGGTGCCGCCATACAACTTTAACCATTGGAATCTCTCTATTACGCAATTGACGCACGCCGTTGGTCAATGATTCGATTGGTTTCCTGTAAGATAAATTCTCCATTAGAGGAGGAGCATCACGAGTGATGATGTGCTCAAGATCCGGTTGATACTTTTTAAATCTCGATACATGGAACACATCGTGCATTCCCCGCATCTTGTCTGCCAGTAACTCTAGTCTCCAGAGGCCAATTTTCCAATCCTCTCGCAAAATTTTGTAAGGCCCAATATATCTCGGACTCAATTTGCCTCCTTTCTTTGGATTGATCAATCCCTTTTCGTGGCAAGAGTCCGAGAAATACTTCATCTCCACCTTCAAATTCCAAGTCCTTTCTCCTCTTGTCTGTGTAACTTTTTTGGCGCTCGAGCTATGCGGATCCGTTCTTGATCAACTTGACCTTCTCCATGGCCTCCGAACCAAGTTGACCTTTGGAATCGATGGCGACTTTCGTTTCTCTTTGGAGTCCATTGGTTATCAATCTCCCAGTTTAGTGGGGATCTACACTTTCGCCCATACAAGGCTTCGTAGGGTGCCATCCCAATTGTGGCCTGATAGCAGTTATTATAGGCGAACTCGGCCAACGGTAAGTGTGAATCCCAACTTCCTTGAAATCCAACGTGCATGCTCGCAAAGCATGTCTTCCAGGGTTTGAATCGTTCGCTCGTGACCGCCATCAATTTGGGGATGTGTTGTTGTCTTGAAACTTAGCGAGGTTCCCAATTCCTCGTGAAAGCATTTACAGAATCATGAGACAAATCTCGGGTCTCTGTCTGACACTATGTCGGTTGGCACTCCATGCAGTCGAATGATCTCTCGGACATAAATCTGCGCAAGTTTTCGCAAGCTGTCAGTTTTCTTCATAGGTAAGAAGTGTGCAAATTTCGTGAGTCGTCTCACGACTACCCATATAGCATCATCACCTCGTCCTGGTCCTTGGTAGATCCGTCACGAAGTCCATCGTTATGTGTTCCCTCTTCCACTGAATTCTCAACGGTTGCAATAAACCGGATGGTCGTTGGTGTTCTCGCTTTTATTCGTTGACAAGTCAAACATCTCGCAACGAACCGCTACATGGTTCTTCATGTTTACCCACCAATAATTCTGCTTTCAAGTCCTTATACATCTTGTTTCCTCCAGGATGTATAGTGTATTTCGAACGGTGTGCCTCTCGCTAGAATCCCGCTCCTAACTGTTCGTCGCTCGGACACAAACTCGATTTTGAAATCGATGATCCCATCTTCATGTACCAAGAATTCGATCCTCTCCATGAGTATCTTCTCTTTCGAGTCTTTGAAGTTGTACACTGTCTCTTGTCTTTTTTGATCTCATTGAGGGTCGGGTTTAACCGAAATGTTAGCACACGAAATTTGAGTATTGGTTCTTGTCGGATTCCAAGTGCTCAACTCTTCTAATGATTTCACTCTCGAATCATTACCGCTAAACCCGCCTTTCTACTCAAGGCGTCGGCTACTACGTTAGCCTTCCGGGGATGGTATCTTGAATATCAAGGTGATAGTCTTCTATTAACTCCATCCATCTCCGTTCGTCAATTGAGTTCCTTCCGAGAGAATAGATACTTTAGGCTCTTATGATCTGTGTAAACCGTGAATGTTGCTCCGTATAGATAGTGTCTCCATTTCTTTAACGCGAACACTATCGCCGCCAATTCCAAGTCATGCGTTGGGTAATTCGCTTCATACGACTTGAGTTTTCGTGATGCATAAGCAATGACTTTTCCTTCCCGCATGAGCACCTTGCTCCTAGTCCTTCCTTTGATGCATCATTGTAGACGACAAAGTTTTTGTTCCCTTTGGAAGGGCTAAGAATGGAGTCGTAGTAAGTCGTTTCTTTAGTTCTTGGAAACTAGTCTCACACTTGTCATTCCACTCAAACTTGACTTACGTCTGGGTTAGCCGAGTGAGTGGTCCGGCTATCTTGGAGAAATCCTGGATAAATCTTCGATATTATCCAGCTAGTCCTAAGAAACTTCGATCTCCAATTCTACAGACTCGGGTTGTTTCCATTCAACCACTGTCTGTACCTTCAAAGGATCTACGGCGATCCCAGTGTCGGATACTATGTGTCCCAAGAATGCGACTTCACTAAGCCAAAATTCGCACTTGCTGAATTTGGCATACAACTTGTGCTCCCGTCGTAGTGTCTCCAAAACAATTTTGGATGACGTTCATGCTCTTCTCTAGACTTAGAGTATACGAGTATGTCATCAATGAATATCATTACGAATTGATCCAAATAAGGTTGAAAAACTCGATGCATCAGATCCATAAACGCTGTTGGTGCGTTCGTCAGACCGAAAGGCATCACTACAAACTCGTAGTGTCCATACCTTGTTTGAAATGCCGTTTTGGAAACGTCTTCTTCACGGATCTTCAGTTGATAATATCCTTGTTGCAAATCAAACTTCGAGTACACCGTCGCTCCTTGAAGTTGATCAAACAATTCGTCTATCTTCGGAAGGGGATATTTAGTGGTAACATCTAGTCGAGATCATATAATAGTCACATCCTTAATGTATCTTATCCTTGATACCTAAACCACAAGTCAAATTCCCTTACTTAAGCTTGTGCAGGTACTTGAGAATGAATAACACAAGGGTATTATCATTGATCAATATACTTAGTGATTCCCCTACTATCATTTTCCCAATGTAATATCATTAGGTGTCTAGATCCCATAATATATCACATCCAAATCATATACTTCTCAAGAGATATCCTCATTTTCTTCGAGTCTCACCATACCAGGCATTATAATCTCTAAATCACGGATTATCTAAATCACCTAATGTCCAAATAGAGGAATATCCGAATATCTTAACACTATAACAGCCCAAAAGAGTTCAAATATCCATCCAAGATTCAACTTAGGTCATCTAGTAGTGGTACCCAATCCAAGGCAGATGAACCTATCCTGGTCAAACAAAACTAAGGCGGATTAGACGAATGTAAGGAAAAGATAAGGAAGAACAAGAAAAGAATGACTAAGGAAAGTCAGTCAAGAGTCAACTAAGTCAAATCAAGTATGACTATGGATTCTCCAAGTATAAATTCTGACTTATCATGAACATCAATAATACGGTTCTATACCATTATTGAAATCGATTTCACACTTAATTAGTCAAGTCGCGGTACTACCCAACACAATCCGAGGGTCCTATCCTGGGTCAGCTCGGTGTAAGTTTCCATCTTACTAGCCGAGCTCTGATACCATAACTGTCACGCCCCAAACGTGACGCGACAACGATCAATCACTTAAACAGAAATAAATCAACAGTCTAAACCAAAGATACCAAACTCCAAGTGAAATAGAGTCTAATGCAGCGGAATTAAAATAAACACGAGTACAAATTACATCTTAAAGTCTGGCGGTATCCGAATACAACCCAAAAGATTATCTGAATTAACTTACAGTCCAAACAGAAATAAAATGAAGGAGTCCAACAACAAATAAAAGTAAAAGGAAATGTCGCTCCACATCACTGATAGGGATTCAATCTGCAGTAGGTTCGATGTCTTCAGCGAACTCTTCATCTAAAGGTTAGAAAACAGGAGGGAATGAGACAGAAATCTCAGTGGATGGGGTGATCGTGTGCAAGTGTGGCGATATAAATAGTTAATGCGAGAAATTTAGTTGTATGAAAACGCGTGAGAGATGATGCATGATTTCACACACAGTCCACAAGCGTCGTGATAAATATATTAAGTAACATACTTATATAGTTTAAGAAAATAGTTCGTGGTCACGCAGGCACTATGGTTCAAGCAGACAGGAGGATTGCGTACGGATTTGTAACGCCAATCCTATGCAAGACAAGTAGCGGTTGCGTACGGATATGTAGCGCCAACCCGTTCCGTTCAACTCCGGAATCGTGTGGATCAGACAGCGATTCCTTTGTTCTTCCTTGTAACTCCCCGTTCATGATGGTCAAAGACCTGTCACCTTATCGCTCCGTAGGCAAAGACAAAATCCACGTTGGAGCTAGCAAGGCTCGGATTCGTCATAATCATGATTATACCTCAAGTACTACGACCCGCTTCCCTTGGACAAACTCCGTCCCTCAGTTGCGGGATTAGGACGATGGGGCCGGAGAGTGGAATAGCAGCCGAGCTGCCCGGTTCCATCCCCGACGTATCCATTCCGACTGTGAGCTCGACACACCAAGTTGACTCAGCAGAAATTAAGTACACGCTCGTAGTCAACCAGGCAAATGAGTATTATTGATTGGGAAGCGATTCATGAAAAGTTCTCAAAAATTTGCACAAGATGGTTATGGCGTTGGTGGAGTTATCGGGATGAAGATACGTATTGGGAGGATAAGTAGTCTTCGATATCTTAAAGATTAGGAGGAACATAAGTCCCGTTATAGATTCGAAATCACGAGACGAAGAAGTTGCCCCGCGATCGGGTATTAATCGGTCAAGACGATCCGATAAGTCAAGGGAATTTTTTTTTTTGAAGGAAATAAAATATTATAATTAAATATTAAAGTCAGAGGGTCCAGGGATATTTCTTTAAAAGAAAATAATTTGAGTTAGGTCCTTATAAAAATAAAATTTACAATTAGCCTCGTTTTGTCAAAACCAATACTTTTGGGGTTAAAAGTTAAATAAATAAATGTCCCGACCTTGAAAAATTATGAGGTCAGTTCCTAAATTCTCTAAATTATTCATAGATTCAGGTTTTTAAAGTTTTGAGGTCGAGTTTTTATAAAATTCTCACATTGGCCCCAAATTTGTTAAAATTGTAATTTCGGGCCCTAAGTTTAAAATAATCGGAACTCACAAACCGGAAGGGCTTCTAATGTGATTCCAGTTGGAAAATGTCACTATGGTTAGTGGGATATTGGGACAAAAACAGTTTTAAAACTTCATAAGTATAGGTCCCTTAACTTTTGAAAATCTCATTTTTGTCCCATTTTGAAATAATTGCCTTTAAGGCTTTTAGGGGTCCAATTGTTATGAAATTTGAACCTTGGGTCCAAAATATAATTATGTTATAGGTAAATTAGTATCTCCAGGTACATGGGCTGTATAAGTCCTGGAAATTTCATTTGGGTCCTCAAGTTTAATCTTTTACAATTTGGTCCCTCATGTTATATAAAATTACTTTTCAAGCTCTAAACACTTGGATTTTTGGAATACACTTAAAATATGTTATTTCCAGTCCCTTAAGAGTTAAAATTTAAAATTTTAAAATTAGGGTCTGGTACAGTTTCGAAATTTGCAAAATAGCCCTTAAACTTCTCAAATTTTGCAATCTAGTCCTTGGGCTTTTAAGGGTTGATTTTATTTATCTAAAAACTCTTAAAACTTTATTAAAATGTCAAAACATAATTTTTGAACCTGTGTTCAGTCCCAAAAATCAAAAATTACAGAGGGGTCCCTTAAGTTTTATTTTCTTGCAATTAAGTCCACCAACTTTCCGTTTTTGCATTTTAAGTCCAAAAATCGAAATTTAATCAATTATGCTCGACTTTTCCAGGTTATAGGCCATAAAAAACATAGATTTCAAGAGTCATACACATACATAACCATCTCATACAAGAAATTATCAAATATGACAATAAAGTGTACATGTATGTCCTAATTTTCGGTAAATCGCATTTTGAGCAACACTTGAGAAATTTTTCCAACTTGATGCAAGAAAATAGCATGCAATACATAATATATATCTCAAATTCTCAATAACAAAATACTACATGCATTTTTATGAATTAAAACTCCTAGAAGTTGAAAGGATTTTTCCACCCACCTTAAAGTTCGGTTTGTTGGGAAAAAAATGAAATAAATCTCTCTCGATGAAGGAGTGACTTAGGTCAGCCCCTAAGTCAAGGAATATCAAAAAATATAGGAGTTATAAGAATGTGGTTAAAATTTAAGGGGAAGAAGAAGATAGTGAGAAAATTGGAATTACTACACTTACCTTGTGTAGTGAATAAAGTGTGACTAGTAATGGCTTCCAAGTGCAAGATTTTGGTCACCCTTAATGTTAACCTCCAAAGTCAGCCCCTAAAACTCCAAAAACGAAAATGGAGTGTCAAAGTTTGGAAAATAAAAAGAGAAGAAGAAAAGGTACCAAAAATTCCATTTCTTACCTTATAGTCCAACTTCTTCACAATTTTCTTCAAGATGACAAGTCTCTTAACAACTTCAAAGGTCTTCTAGGTATACCTCAAAATCAATAATCAAACTTAAATTAGAAGGTGAAAGAGATGAGTTAGGTGATATCAAAAATGGATTGAAAAAGATATTTTCCTTACCTTGGTAGTGATGGTTCGAATTTTATGATTTAAGTAGGAAGAATGTTTGTTTTTGTTTAGTTGTTTGAAGAAAGAAGAAGTGTTTGATGATATGAAGAAGATGTTCTTGAAGTTGTGGAGGATGTTTGAAGATGTGAAGGGATTGTGTTTGAAGATTTGAAGATATGAAGATATGTTTTGAAGGTTTGAAGATGTGAAGGAATGGTGTTTGAAGATTTGAAGATATGGTGTTTGAAGATTTGAAGATGTGAAGGAATGGTGTTTGAAGATTTGAAGATATGGTGTTTGAAGATTTGAAGATATGAAGAAGTGTTCTTGAAGATATGAAGGAGTGGATGAAGATATACTTAGAGAGATGTTGGAAATTTTAGAGAGAAGTTGGAGAAAATGCTTGAATTATGAATGTGTTGGATGAAAATGATATTTTGATCAAATGTTTTTGATCCTCAATGTGTTATGGACGAAAATTGAGGTGGAGAGGGGGAGGAGACAAATTTTTTTGATCCAATTATATGTCTTCCAACTTGTCTCTAGCATGGGGACAAAGGCCTTGGTCAAAGTGTGGTCTTGCATGGGAGGATGAAATTGAAGGGATTGAGGAGGATGTTGGCATGGAATGTTGGGAAGCCTCCAACATGTTGGGTAAGGTATTATGTATAAGATTTGAATTAATGGTGTATTAATACACAAGATGAATACATAAGGTGTATGTGTACAAGAGTTGGGAGATATTTCTACACTAAAAATACCCATCATGGCCGTCCCTTAAGGGGTATTTGTGGCATTTCCATATTTGGTTTTTATGTCCCAAAATTGATGATAATAGGTGAATAATATCAATCTCCAAAATAACTAGTGATTTGCTTGATCACTTATAAGTCTCATGATCACTTAATCTAATCGAATTCTTAATTTTATAAGGTATAAATCTCTAAAATAAATAGTCTCCTAAAATTCTAAGGTGACTAGTGAGTACACAAATAATAATAATGATGATTGGTCGAGTGATCATTAATGCGAAGTAGAAGTAATAAATGATTATGATCACAAGTAACAAATAAAAAGAAAAGAAATTAAATGCAAAATATATTTATCATTAATATTCACCCGTCGAAGCGACACGGTAAAATAGTCAAAAGAATACAAGGACGATACGTGAAACAAATACATTATTGAATAAAAATCGAGGGCTTCACATGTTCCCGTTGGGGAAGCTGGGAATGCTATGCCTACGAAATTGGGTGATGTTGGTGGTCGTGCTAAGCAGGTTTCTGCTGTTGTTTTTGAGAGAAAAAATGATGATACTGGTGAAACTGATCTGAGTGATGTGGAGGGAGTTGCAGCTAGTGGCCTGGTGAGTTTGAAACAGATCATGGAGAAGGTGGTTGATGAATTAAGCAAGGACGGTGGTGAGATGGAGACGTAGCTGATAAATCAAGGAAAGTGAGATGGAGAAGGTAGCTGATGAATCGAGCAAGGACGGTGGCAAGGAGAAGAAATTTCTTAGTTCTCAGGAACATGACGATCTCACCACTTCTCAAATTGATGATATATTGAACAGTGCAAGTCAAGTTGCACTAGGGAAGATGTGTTTAAATTATAGTTTTTGTTATTTTGTTGTTTTTGAATTCTTTTTGTTCTTTGTTATTTTATTCTTTGTTCTTTTTTTTTTGTTTCAGGGTGCTTTGAAAAGTCTAGTTGGTGTCTCATCCAATCTATCTCCTTCTATGATGAGGGTTTCGAAACCGTTCGTTGTGGTGAGAACTCCGTTCACCATTAACTTTGAGTCTTCCGGTGATACAGTCGCCGAAGGTGCTGAACCCGCGGACGTGGTGATTGGATTGGACAACGGCAACGACAAACATGCGGTTGTGGATGCTGGCGAAAAAGTTCCAAAAGCCTTGGTGAAGGGAAGGTGCCCGCTTGACGAGAATATAGGGTGAAGGTCCGGGGATAAGGGCTCTGTCGGATGGGTTCAACGACTGTCTTGCGGAAGGGTTTGATTCTCGAAGGTATATATCTTTTTTACTTTCATATTTGTAATTCATAACTATCTGAAACAATTTTAAAACATATATGAAACAATTACATAAATGTTTATAAATTTATGATTCGTTTATTTTTTTTTGTTTTTCTTTGTTACTCTTTTTAAGGCCGAATCATTACTCGTAGCAAGATGATAAAGTTGAGCCTTCTTTGGAACTTGGTGTCTGCGAAGTGAAGTCGAAGTCATGGTTTCACAGCCTGTATTATGTTGATGAGTACTTGGCTTCTTTTGTAAGTTTTTATTGTCTTTCATGTTGTTTTTTGAATTGTTCCTTCTGTTTTTTGATTGTGTTTTGTGTTCATTTTGTAGCATATTGATGTGCTTTTCTACTATTTGAGGAAGAAGTTCCTATATGGGCATAGTGTTGTGACATTCACAACAACCGATTTGATATTTGACCGGTGCATCCAAAGTATTTATAAGAAATTTTTCCAAATGAACAAAAGAAAGAAGAAATATTTTGATCTGTCCATGATCAATGTCAATACCACAGTTGTGGACTATATCATGGGATATGATATAGCATGTGAACGGCCATGGTCCGAAGTTGATCATATATTGTTCCCCATACATTGCATTGATATGGAACATTGGGCAATGGGACGGTTGAGCGTGAAGGAGAGAACTATCTATCTATACAATTCGTTGAAGACGGATGATGTCTCTCATTTTAATCATAAGCACAAATGTTCTCTCTTGTTTTACCTCATTGGCCTTTTCCCCCATATTTTTTCCCCACTCGAAATTTGTACTTTCATTTTTCTTGGCCATCTCTCGAATCTCACAACTACCCTTGGCCAAACGGAGTATGTTGAATAAAAGAGAATAAAGTAGGAAGGGATAACATTAGGTTGGAGATTTTAGATATAAAATTATCTTATAGATTATATAGTAAATTCGATAATTTAATTATGAAATACTACTAACATGGACTTTGAGTGTATCTGATCAGACGATACGCGTTACTTTAATTGAACAATAATAATTAAGACTTTGTTTGATATTTCGATGCTAAATAGTATGTTACGTAAATAATATTTACTGAATATAAGTACATATATAGGTAACTAGTAAATAATTCAAATTTTTTAAATACAAAACTAAGTGAATAATTAATTGCTTTATACTTTGGGTTAGTCTCCTGTCAGACGGTCTAACGAATCTAATTCGTTAGAGTGATCCAAATATTCGACCCGTCTGCCCAACAATAGCCCGCACAAGTACCAATACCACATCCGCTGGCCGCTTCTAATACATTTTAGGAGAGTTGCTAATATATTTAGGAAGACTACTAATACTTTTCGGATGGAAAACTAATATTTTTAGGATTGCTACCAAATAGTTTTCAGGATAACTACTGATACTTTTTGGAGGAAGAACTAATTATTTTATGGGGAACTAGTACTTATTATGAGGAAAACTATTACTTTTCAAGAGGAATACTAAAATACGTTTAATCAGAAAATATAATACTTTTTAATAAGACTACTAATACGTTTTAGTAAGAATACTAATACTCTTGATGGAAAAAATAAATAATTTTCAAGAGGATTACTGAAAAAATTGTTCAAGCAGATTACTAATACATTTCATCGTTACTACTAATACTTTTTTAGGGACTGCTAATACTTTTCGGGAGAAAAAGTTAATTATATTAAGGAGAACTTCTAAAATACTCTCCAGGGAACTACTAATACTTTTTCGAGGAACTACTAATACTTTTTGGATGCACTGTCCCAGAATATTACAAACAAGCCACTGGTGCATGAAATTACGAAAAAATCCAGGTCGGGTTGGATCCGTCTAACGGAAAAGACCCGTTAGACAGTCTGACAGGAGTTTTTGTGTTATACCTTTACTATGAAATTAGTTATCAATTTTTTTTATAAGGTAAGTCATCAATTTCTTTTTCTTTTGAGTACATATCGTGGGAGGGGAAGGGTGATGAGAATTGAACCCTTTTGATGAGAGTCATAATTGCTGGATCACTATCCGATTTCCGTATCAGTAAATTTAATAAACACATAAGTATAAGAAATTTTGGATGATTTCAGATGAATTAACATGAACTAGTCTTTTACCCTTGCAATGCACGGGATGCATATTCACGAGGCCTCTGTTTTGTGTTGTTACACGTATATTTTTCTAATAGTTCAATGAAATATATTTCCTAGATTTAGGGATGACCACATCCCAGTGGGAACCATCCCCATTGGTAATCGAATAGAATGAGATGAGAAATCCCCTAGTTAATTCGGGAATGGAGACTTCCCGCTTCTCTAGAACCGGGAATGGGATGGAGATAATATTTATATCCCCATCCTCTTTCTCATTCCGATTAGATAAAATGCTGATTCTCTATTCTCATCCTCATTCCCCGAATATATATATTGAATCAGTCTATTATAAATATTAATTTCTATTTAATATTTCTTTGTTTTAATTCTAAAAATTAAACCTAAGATTCTTTACAATTTTACTTATTCTCATTCTTTATTTTACAAATTATGGATTTGTGTTATCTATGTTTAAAAATATAGAAATTACAATAAGTTTAAAATTTCAAAAAATAAATTGAAATATAAAGATAATTAGTTTGAATATAAATCATAGGTTAAATAGTAAAAATATTATAAACAATAAAAAATCTCTTTAAATACGAATTTTTTTGTTGTGTAAATATGAATTGTATCAATTTATAGAACATGTTTATCTCAGTAACAAAGTAAAAGTTTGAAAAAAATGTAATTATTGCCCAATGTTGATTGTTTTTACTACACCAATATTCAATATTTAATAAATTATATTATCCGTATAATAGTAAAAAAATTCCTTTCAAATTCCAATATTTTTGGGTTTAGAAAAGGGGAACAATCGTAAAAAATAGAAAAGAAATTAAACACAAAACATGTTTTATATTTAGCGACATATTTTTAAGGAAAAATAGAATATTTATAAAAAAAACCTATTATATATTTATATATACACATATATCAAAAAATTATCAAAAACAAAATTCATATCTAGTGCCAAATATACAACTCTGAAACTTGAATATCAAAATAGATTGATAAATATAAAAGAATAATTTCTATTACAATAAAAAGCGTGTTAATATATAAGAAATAAGTTTATGTATATAAAATACTATTACAAATATAAACTTATATTGAATAAATTTAAAACTTTCTTCTTACATAAATATATAATACTATTTATGAATGTATGTGATATATAAAATTTGGATATGTATTTTGAGATATTTTCTTCAATTAAAATAAATATTTTTTAATTTATTTTAATAGATTTAAATATAATTCTATATAATTATAAAGAAATGGGCTAAGCCCAAATAACAACTATATATATATATATATATATCATAAATAGCCAAACATAAATTGATCTTGTCACGCCCCAGACGGGACGCGACGACAATCAACCACTTAAACAGAAATAAACCCAACAGTCTAGACAAATGATACAACAATCCCAAGTGAAACAGAGTCTAAAGCAGTGGAAATAAAAATAAACATAAGTACGAATTACATTTTAAGGTCCAACAACATCAAAATACATCAGACATAATTACCTGAATAAGTTTATAGGCCAAACTAAAATGTAAAGTACACAATATCCCAATCTTAAAAGTCAAAGGGTCCTACGCCCTTAAATACAGTCCAAAATGAAAACGGAATAAAGGAGTCCAACAACAACAAAAGTAAAAGAAATAAGTCCAGCAACATCAACAATAATAGAAAACAAGTCTAACGGGCGGAGCACGGGAATTCAGTCTGTGGTAGGTTCGTCATCTTCAACGTACTCCTCATCTAGCCGTTAGAAACCAAGAGGGGATGAGATAGAAATCTCAGTGGATGGGGTGATCGTGTGCAAGTGTGGCGATATATATAGTTAATGCAAGAAAAACAGTTGTATGAAAAATGCGTGAGATATGATGCGTGATTTCACACAAAGTTCACAAGCGTCGTGATAAATATATTTAAGTAATACACTTATATATTTTAAGAAACAGTTCGTGGTCACACAGGCACTATGTGATTCAGGCAAGACAGGTAGGATTGCGTACGGAATGTAATGTCAATCCTATGCAAGACAAGTAGTGGTTGCGTATGGATTTGTAGCGCCAACAATGCAATACAAGTAGCGGTTGCGTATGGATTTGTAGCGCCAACCAAACGGGTCCGATTAACTCCAGAATCGTGTGGATCAGACAGTGATTCCTTCGTTCTTCCTTGTAACTCCCCGAGCAAGATGGTCGAAGACCTGTCACCTTATCGCTCCATAGGCAAAGACAAATCCACGGTAGAGCTATCTAGGCCCGGATTGTCATAATCATGATTATACCTCAAATACTACGACCCGCTTCCCTTGGACTGTGAAGCCCCTGATTTTTCTGAGCATATGATTGATCCTTTTGTCGTCTATGTATTCGATCGACTATTTTACCGCGTCACTTTGACGGGTAAATATTAATAATATATATATTTTGCATTTAATTTCATTTTATTTATTACTTGTGATCATGATCATTATTAATTCTATTTTGCATTTATAATCACTTGATTGATCATTATTACTATTTTTGTATTTATTAGTCACCTTAGAATTTTAAGAGACTATTTATTTTAGAGACTTTACCTTATAGAATTAAGATTTTGATTTAGTATAAGTGATCATGAGACTTACAAGTGATCAAGGAAATCACTAATTATTTTGGAGATTGATATTATTCAACTATTATCATCAAATTTGGGACAAAAAAAACTATGGAATTACCAAATTGCCCCTATAGTGGACGACAATAGTGATGTTTTTTGGAGTACAAATATCATCCAACTCTTGTACACTTACACCTTATATTAGTCATCTTGTGTATAATTATACCATTAATTCAAACATTATACACATCATCTTATACATAAATTCTTTATTATTAAATTTCCCAACATGTTGGAGTCTTCCCAACATTCCATTCAAACCCATTCCATGTACATACCTTTGACCACCAAAATGTCTCCCATGCAAGAAGCAAAATTCAAGACACAAAATTAAACAAAAAAAAATCTCTCCCTCTCTCCCCATGTTGGACGACCATTATGGCAAAATTGAACAAATTTTGTTCATTTCATCCAACACATTTTAATCCTCTAACTAATTCTCCTCATTCTCTCTAACCTCTCTCTAAAAATCATTCACATCTTCAAATCTTCAAACACCAACTCTTCACATCTTCAAATCTTCAAACATAAGTTCTTCATATCTTCAAGTACCACTTCTTCACATCTTCAAATATTCAAACACAAGTTCTTCACATCTTCAAGCCTACCTTCATACCTTCAAGAACATCTTCTTCCTATCATCAAACACTCTTTCTTTCTTTAAACATCTAAACCAAAACAAACATTCTTCCTACTTAAAATACATGTTAGGAAAATTATTGTTTAGATTTTGATGAATGCAATGTAAAACTTAGAATATGAAGTTGGCACCCCAATTCTTGTTGTAAAATGCATTGTAATAAATAGAGCTAGCCAAGCCGAGTTAAGTCGCCTACGCCCTAACATGCAAGAAGACAATCGAAGACTAGAAGGAAGACTCACTGCGAGACATTTGAGTATGGCAAAGAAGAGTAGACGGGAACTCTATCTTGAAGAAGCGGTGAGATGCGGTGAGTGGAGTATCGGTCAAGTCAACTCGAGAAAAGCCAAGTCTCAAGTTGAAGTGACGTAAGAGTCATCCAATGATTGGAAGCGACTCTAAGTCACCTGGGGAAAGCAAAGAAATGCGAGTCAAGTCGAGATAATCGTAAAAGATCCGTTGCCTGAGTAAATCAAGAGAATTACTTAAACAAGTAATATCTCCATATCACCTTTCTCGGAGTGCTCGGAGTCCCGAAGCGTGCAAAATGAATGAACCAATGGGAAGCACTACACCGTGTCGAACTCTAAAAAGGTGAAAGAACAATTCATACGAGGAAATGGCAATTCCAAGGATCGCAACAAGACAAGCCAACGACGCAAGTGACTTTCAAAAATAAGCCTATCTCTTCAACGGGCAAATTTTTGAAAGATCACTATAAAAGGCTGAGGAGTTTATTTGAGAATGAGTGACACAAAAAAAAAAGACACAAGAGTGACACAAGTTACATACCTGAACTAAAGACGTTCAAGCAATTATTAGAAAATCTGAAACATTCTCAATCCTCAAGCCTACACTACGAAGAACATCAATCCAACACTTACATGTGAAGGAAAGATAACTTCAATCAGTTGAAGAGGAACATACTAAAAATAAGGGGTCTACATTCCACGAAGGATTGTAGGAAGGTTCAAGGTCGAACCAAGTCTTAAGCTTTTGGAGGGCTTCGTGATCAAATCTAAAAGAGCTGGAGCAAGTAAGTTGTAGTAGCAAGCGTGCCCTGTGAAGAAGCTGAGTCGCGAGAAGCCACGGTGAGTGATCAAGGCGTCTCGGATCGAGTCCCAAAGGATCAAGTCATTTGTGTGATCAAGACTTGTATCCGGACTGTTACCACTTTGTATATGATCAATACCTAGTGGATTCCTCCAGGAGTTGGAGAAGAGAGGAGTAGAAGAATTACCCCATCTTCGAACCTCTATAAAAATTTCATTGTGTCATTTACATTTCAGTACTTTAATTTTTGCATCTTAATTGTTTAATTCTGTGACATATTTGCTATCCACTTGATAATTTCTAAGTACTAAACCAAGCATTAAATCCTTGCTTAATCAAACTTAAGGGTGTTAAGTCTTCCATTTGAAAAACAAACCACGGTTGAGTTAATTTAGACTTAACGGTGAGTTATTCCTTCAATGGCTCGGTTGATTGCCGTTGAGAGACTAACTCTCACGATTATCTAAATCATTTGTCCACCGAGACATGACACAAATGTGTGTAGTATCAACTCGAATTTTTAAAAGGACTAAATCGAAAATTTGGTAAGATTTATTCAACCCCCTCTAAACCTTACACTTACACCCCTTGGGACCTACAAGTGGTATCGGAGCGGTTGGTTCATTGAACCCTCCGCACCGGTTCTTGAACTAGATCTCCAAACTTTTCAAAGTCCGCTTTAGTACTTAAACTCTCAAAACTCTTTCTATCATTAAAAGTTATTATCATGGAAGCAAATTTGACACGCATCCCTATGTTCACAATTGAAGAATTTGATGATTGGAAAATTCAGTATGTGCTCATCTATCAAAGCATTACATGATGAGATGTGGATAGTGATAGAAGATGGGCCTGCAAATCTTAAAGGTGAAACACGATTTGTAAGAAGAGCTGCAATTTGAAGGAGAAGAGGATGTTGCTCCCTGCACGAGTCATGGTTGAAAACCAAGAACGAGTGGACAAATGATGATGAAAAAAGATACAACCTGGACAATGTAGCCAAGGACATCCTTTACAAAACCTTCGACAAAGCCATGTTCAATAAAGTCAAATCATGCAAAATGGCCAAAGAAATGGGACAAGCTCACATTGATTTGTGAAGGCTCGGAGCAAATCAAAGAAAACAAATTATCGGTGGTCATACGAGAAATTTGAGAACTTCAAAATGATCTCGGGAGAAAACCTGGATCAACCGGATGCTCGATTCACGAAATCACCAACGAGTTATCTCGCACTTGGAAAGGAATATACACGAAGGAAATGTGTATGAAGATCCTAAAAAGTCTTCCGGTGAATGGGAAATGAAGGTCATGGCATCGAGACATTTCATGGACCTATCAAAGTCATCCAACCATGAATTATTCTCGGACCTCAAAGCCTACGAGTTTGGCCGAGAAGAAAAGACCAGGAAGAGACAATTTTGTACCCAAAACAAGTGCTCTAATTGTTAAAGATGGGAAAGAGAGTCGAGGTCAAAGAATTCATTGATCCGAAGAAATAGCCCCGATGGTCAAAAGATTCAACAAGTTCTTCAATAAGAACTACAAGAGAGAAAGGGTGAATCTTCCGAGAAGACACTCACTCCCTCCAAATCAAGGGAAGATAGGCCAACCAAGAGAACAGATCATCGAAAGTTGAGTATCAAAGGGCGGACAACCCAAAGAATGGAAAGAGTTGATCAAAAGGTGAATATCTATCTTTGGAACTGTAGACAACCAGGTCACTATGCCATTGATTTGCTCTCATATCCTGTAGTTAACAAATACAGGAATGAAGAAGAAAGGAAGGTCTTGAGAGAAAGAAGACAAGAAAAGAAAAAGGCAATGATGGTCTGCAGAGAGATCAAAATGTGCCAAGTCAAAGAGACAGTGATTAGAGAGCAAAGATGAAGCGACTACTCAAGTGACTCGAAGAAGAAGCCCCGACCGCTTGATGGCCAAAGAACAAGATCAACCTCGACCAAGAAGATGATGTACACTCTAACTCATCAAACTCGGACTCTAGTGATAGTGATCGTGACACACACACTTCATCACCCACGATCTTTATGATTCATTAGGTAAAATGATGAAAGATTTTGAACACATTAAATCCTCACACACACTATTAAATGAGGAAAACAAACTTACTCAAGAGTCAAAACTCAAAGTGACTAAAGAGTCGAGTACTCTAAGTCAAATAGCTAATGAGAATGAAAGTTTAAAGGCTGAAAATGCTAAATTAATAGCGAGTAAATTGCCGCTATAGAGAAGAGGAGAATGACCTCAAAATGTTATTACCTCATTCACTAAGGCATCTAAATCATTGGATGATCTTATTATGAGTCAAAGAGAATGTGGAGACAAGACAAAGCTTAGGATTTAATTCCTCTCGTGCTATGTCAAACCTCAAAAGTAATTTTGGAAAAAGGATCTTCAAGCCATGAAGAGTCCGAAAAATCCAAAACTCTAAATGTTGCACACACATTCACTCCAAAGCACAATAACAAGCAAAACGGCCTTGGTTATAAAGGAAAAGGAAAATGGCCGATTGATTCCAAAGCTGAAAGGGGGTGAGAAGAGATTGGCCGAGTTCCTCAAAGCAAACTCCAAACAGAAAATACTACTGTAAGGAAGAAGCGAGCTACAAAAACCCAGAAAATCCATAAAAGAAATACATATGATGGGAATGGTAGAAAATATCCAAGCCAAGCCGATTGGAATAATGTAAACTATCAAAGATAGACTTATGGAATATAAGCCCAAATGGCAAAGGCCTAGAACTCAAAGCAAAGGCCATTCCAAAAGTATAAGAGCTTTCATCAAAGACACACATATGCACCTAGGCACTACACTCGGAGACACCACAACTACCCAAAGAAGGCGATTGCTAAAAATTATACACATACTGAGACAAAAGAGACAATTTGTATGAACCTAAAATCCCAAGCAATTTGCCAGGATTAATTATGATTATGGCACGATAGATGGCAACCCCTTAGAGTCAAATCATTTGGCTATAAGTTGGTTGGATCATCTTACAATTCTAACCCCCGGGACCGCAGACAAGTATGGGTACCTAAAACTTAATTTCCTTGATTGCGAGTTCAAGGAACAGTGAAAGTGCCAAGGAACCTGGTACATGGATAGTGGATGTTCCGGACACATGACAGAAACAAGAAAAATCACAAAAATCCAAGGAAGTAAAAGGAGCAAAAGTCATATTTGGAGGAAATGAAGCTCCTGGTGAAATAAGAGGCATTGGATCCATCAAGAGGAATGGGTTAGAAATCACAGACGCGTTGCATATGTTGAAGGACTCAACTTCAACTGCTAAGCATCACCAACTCGTGACAAGGGTTACAATGTTGGATTTAACATGGGTATATGCCAAATCAAGGATATTGAATCGAATGAAGTTGTATTGCAAGGATGCGAGACAAAAGAACATGTATGTAGTAGATTGGTCAACCGCTACACACAACACTTGTCTATTAGCAAAGAGCACAATTGAATCAAGTTGGTTTGTGGCACAAAAAAGCTGAGTCGCTCTGAATTTCAAAACGATTAACAAGCTTGCCTTGAAGTAGTCTTGTGGAAGGACTTCCGGACTCGTATACAAGAAGGAGAGTATATGTGATGCATGTCGAAGGAAAACAAATCAAATCTTCATTCAAAGAAAAGACATGTTCATCTTCAACAAGAATATTGCATCCGCTACATATGGATCTATTTGGCCCAGTGGAACCAGCAAAGATAAGTGGAAAGAAATACACCTTGGTGGTAGTAGATGACTACTCAAGATATACATGGACAATATTCATGTGTAAGAAGAAAGAAACTCTACAAAAACCACCACGGTGATGAAGAGGATTCAAAACGAGAAGAGCCAAACCATTATCAAAATAAGACAGGCAGAGGAACCGAGTTTGTCAATGGAATAATAACTCGATTGTATTGAAAATGGTATTGGTCATGAACTATCGCCAGCAAGGACTCCCCACAGAATGGAGTTGCGAAAGAAGGAAAAGAACACTCAAAGAAGAAGAAGGACCATGTTAGTGAGGCGGGGTTACCAAAAAAGATTTTGGGTCAAGCAATCAACACAACTTGCTACACTCAAAACAGATGTATGATAAAAGCATACCGGTGACAAAGACTCCTATGAGATTTGGTGGAAGAAAACCAAATGTTGCATATTTGAGAATATTTGGATGTAAATGCTTCATCCACAACAATGGCAAAAACAATCTAAAGGCTTTTGATGCTAAAGTCGATGAAGGTATCTTCAGATACTCAATTTGAAAGCAAAGCCTCTGAGTACTCAACAAAAGGACTATGGTTGCGGAAGAATCCATTCATGTGGTATTCGATGAGCCAAATGTAAATTGAGAAGACATTGAAGAGTCGGTGACAAGTGAATCATCCAACCATACGAAGAGTCCCTATCTTCAAGTTTAAAGTGGAATTATAAACTCGAAGAAGATGAGATAGTGAATCTCAAAAACAAATGAAAATTTGCGGCTAAGTGATCACGAGAGAGTCGACCACAAAGAAATAAACCGCAAGACGATGAATCCGGCCTAACTTACTCCAACCTGATGTAAGATGGTCGAGAGACCATCCACGTAACTTGTCATTGGAGATATAAGAGAAGGTGTCAAAACAAGATCCGTAACTCAACAAGAAGCCATGTTCACATGCTTCATCTCGCAAATAGAGCCCAAAGATGTGTTACAAGCATTGGACGACACACATTGGATTCAAGCTATGCAAGAAGAGTCAATCGGTTTGAAAGAAATAAAGTATGGGAATTAGTGCAAAGACCCATACATCAAAACGTTATTGGCACCAAATGGGTGTTCGTAAATAAGATGAACGAGGAAGGTTCTGCGGGTAAGAAACAAGGCAAGACTAGTAGCTAAAGGATATTGCCAAGAAGAAGGAATAGATTTTGATGAAACATTTGCTCGAGAGCAAGATTGGAAGCTATAAGAATGTTTCTTGCCTATGCACAGCTCACAAGAATTTCACGTATATCGATGGATGTAAAAAGTGCATTTCTAAATGGTTTATTGGAAGAAGAAGTATATGTTGAACAACCTCCAGGATTTGAGCAGTAAGACTCTTGGAGATAAAGTATACAAACTCAAGAAAGCTCTATATGGATTGAAACAGGCACCCGCAGAGCATGGTATGATACCTTGTCACAATTCCTAACTAAAAATGGATTCACAAAAGGAAAAGTAGATAGAACACTTTTTTAATTCAAGACAAAAAGAGTATCCGCTTGTTCAAATATATGTGGATGACATCATTTTTGGATCTACAAACAAAGAGTCTGTGTGAAAAATTTTCAAACCTCATGCAAAGTAAATTTGAAATGAGCATGATGGGAGAGTGACATTCTTCCTTGGACTCCAAGTGAAACAATTTGAAGGATGGAACCTTCATAAGTCAAACAAAATACACCAGAGATTTAATGAAGAAGTTTGGTATGGAGGAGAAGTCTTCGTAAAAATACCAATGAATACATCATCAAAATGGACATGGATGCGGATGGGAAGCTCAGAGATCAAACAAGATACTGAGCACTTATTGGATCATTGCTCTATCTCACAAAGAAGCGTGCCGACATCACCTTTGTGTAGTGTATGTGCAAGATTTCAATCTGCTCCAAAAGAGAGCCATATGACAAAGCAGATAAGAGAATATTGAGATACTTGAAAGGAAGCCAAGAAGTAGGCCTATGGTATCCAAAGGAAGGTGGATTCAAGCTAATTGGCTATTCAGATTCTCGACTATGTTGGATGCGAGTGGACAGGAAGAGCACTTTGAGGACATGTCAAATGCTAGAAACAGTGATTTTCCCGGGTTTAGCAAGAAGCAAAATTCCATAGCCACCTCTACAAATGGCAGAATACATAGTCTGCGGGCAAATGTTGTGCCCAAGTCCTATGGATGAGACAAAGAATGAGAGACTATGAAGTTGAGGAAAAAGAAATTCCAATCATGTGTGATAACACAAGTGCAATTGCAATCACTCAAAATCCTGTGTTGCACTCAATAACAAAGCACATTGATGTCAGATATCACTTCATAAGAGATCATGTTGAAAAGAAGGACATCATCTTGGAATATATCTCAATTGATAAACAACTGGATGACATTTTCACAAAACCATTATGTGAGTCAAGATTTGAAGAACTCAAACATGAGTTAGGGTTAATTGAGCTGAGCTGACACTCAGAAGAATCAAAGAAAAGAAATGGAACACAAAAAGGGAAAAGAGTCGAACTCACAAATCGCCTAAGTAAATTAGATGTATCGGAAAGACAAACTATACCAAGTGGTTGTTAATGAGTCACTAAGAGAATCGTGAGAAGAAGAGTTAAATCGGCCTAAAGGATGTTTCGAGTCACTTATGAGCAAAGTGACAAAAACGCAATGTTTGACTAAGCGGGAATGTTTTTAAGGAATACGTCAAAGATAATGATGATGTGTACATGACATAAAGCCGCACACCAAGCTTATGATTGGATATAAATCTTGCCGCATTAAATACGAGACATTAAATGCTAAATAGGCGTGCAAAATCTAAGCCGTTGATTTCGATCACATTTCAAAACCACCGCACGCCCTTTCATAAACCATACTTAAACCATTTCTGTCCGTTTCTCTCACACACTACCAAAACTGTTCATTTTTCTTTCTCTCAAAAGCAAAGGCAAAAATTCTCTCGAAACCCTATCTATCTCGCAAATCAATCTCTAAGTTTTTCTTTGATAAAATCCTGAAAAATGGCACCAACCTATGATTTTACCAAGTTAGGAAAGCAAATCCACACCAGGGTCTCTGTGGATTTCGACGGCATGGTGAAACAGGGTCCGACGACACCCTAGTGAAGAAAATCGCTGAAAAATTAGAAACGACCGGCTGAAACCGTTTCGACGTTAGAATATCCGATGACCTATGTGGAGGAGGTCGCATACCCTACGTGAATGCCGAGATTCACGATGAAGGAATAAAGTCATCATTCACGGAAAGCGGTGACTATCTCTCGCAAGGATTTGGCCGAACATTGCTCACTACCAACGGGAAGGAGCATCGAAATTAACGAAGCGATGTCAACTTGGTGATGCTTGGAAAGAAATAGCCAAGCCCGACTACGCCGATAAAATAGTGTACACAAAGAAATAAGAGACTGGCCAAGGAGGATTATCACAAGTCGTTGGACATAGTTGCCAAATGTATTGACATCAAATTTGGCACTTTGACCAATTGTCAAAAGCTAAGTTTCGATCGTAATGGCCGCGATCATCGAAGAAAAGAAAATAAACTGGCCGAGTTTGTTACAGCAGACTCGCGTAACGTAGGGAACAAATCCTTCAAGAAAGATGGCACATTTGGAGGATCCCCAGGATATGGCCGGTGATTGGCCGGTGATGGAGGTGAAAGGAGTCCTCTTAGACATGGGAAAGCATTCCATGTTAACAAAAAGATGTTCGAGCAAACCTCTCTCGCGCACGTAAGAGAGCCTACGCCAAGAGAGCGACACGAGTGAGGGGAATCGGTGACCAAGATACAAATGTTTCCTCTCCACCAAAGAAGAAAAGCTGCCCGCTGTTTGCTAAGAAGACTGTTGCTCTGCAAAGAAAGAAAGTCAAACTCGCTCCCGCCCCGCAGCCTCGAAGTCACCCGCCCGCAGCCGTGTCTCCCCCCCAAAATAGAATGGTCGAGAAGGACTCTCAAATACCTTCTCCGATCATCAAAAAGAGGAGAACCGACAAGCCAAGACGGCCGCTCCTCGAAAAAGACACCAAAGACGGCCCCCGCCCAAGACTCAGACATTTAACTGTCTCGAACGTAAATCCCTCCGGTACAAACTAGAAGATGAAGAAGAATCATCAAGCGCTCCGAGCTTGAAAAACCGGCCGAGTCGCCCACTCATTGGAACAAATACGCTAAATGAATCGGGTGAGTCCCCGGATGTAATTGATGAAACAACCAAGTCTCTGAAGCGCGATCAGCAGAGGCAACTCAAGACATAGCCGTAGTCCACACACAAAACACAAGAAGAAGTTTCGATAGAGCCGATAGTGATGTGATGATCCTATCTCCACCTTACCCAGACATCCAAAATCGTCTGCGTGAGTGGAGGAAATGGAAATTGAGTAAATCAAGGAACAATTCCAACGGCCCGAGTTTATAGAAGAAGAAGTTAAGGAATCTGTTAAATTTCCTTGGACTAACCACTCGTAATCCCAAAGACTAGATGAAGATAATCGCACAGACATCCCGCACATCTTGAAGGTGTCTTACCACCGCCCCAACGGCTGAACATTCAATAGCAACAACCGGGAGTTTGGAGACGAGTGACCCCATTCCAAGTCACTCGGGTGGTGCGCCAGTGAGGGGTCTCCTCCACCGCAGCGGCAAGGTCGGAGAATGCGCGCAGATGACTCCACAATGAATCAAGGAGGCGAAGTGGAGAAAGTACAACCACCAAACAAAAAAGCAAGTTGCCATCAACGAAGCTTCAGCGATTGAGACTGTCTCGGTCACCTGAGGTGCCAACCGCACCGGAAGGCTAATGACGCTGCGCCGATGCGGTCGAGGCACAGGAAGGAATGCCCCCGGGAGTTAACACTGGCGATGAAAGTGCAATCCATGGGGTTGAGACTCCAATGGATGCCACCACGTAAGACCCTAAGGCGGTGACATCGCCGAAAGGAGGTCAATGCCTCATTGCAGCTTGAGATCGGGAGGTAATGAAGGCCCACGGGAGGTTGAGACTTCCCGGGGTAAAAAAGTCAAGTAGAGAACATCCCTCCCGCTATCATCGACCCATCCGAAAAGGAGATAAGCGCGCTTCATGATTCTCGGATAATCCCGATGTAACCTTTCGGGATCGGAAGGCGAAGAAGAAGCCGAGTCATCCCCTGTGACAGATCCAAAAGACTCATTGCGGATGTTCCAAGCACGAGCAAGTCCGATCCCAAGACTACTCATCAAACCTTTAATTTTGATGATGAGCCACCAATGGAAATCTCATCATCGTCCAATGACGCTCGATAAGGCCGAGGACCGCCTACTCAATGGAGAAATCAAATTTGAGACCAACGAAGTCGCTGAGACATTGAGGCTCGCAAGTCGGGTCCACTTCACAACAAACCCCACCTGAACCAGAGTCCACTACGCAGCTCCTCAAGTCGCAGCAGGTCGATTCCAAAAAGAACTTCACCGCTCATCATCGAACAAATCCCTTGGCGGTGATGAATCCTTTATAGAATCTTTTCCTTTTTCCTTGAGGTACCCGACCTCCATGAAGAGTCGAGAACGAACGCGACGCTACCATAGACCAGCCTCCCGTTTTTCCATCATGCACCATTGTTCCGGTGATTATGATTTTGACGCGCATGGCCATCACCGCAACGGAGGAATCACCAAGTCCGCGAAGTGTTCAAGGCATTATTCGGCGAGATTGAACGGATGGAGAGGCATCAGCCTCTATGGACATGCGGCGACAAGAGAGATGCCAATCTT
The DNA here is from genome assembly GCA_016081115.2 of Rehmannia glutinosa. NCBI lineage: Eukaryota > Viridiplantae > Streptophyta > Magnoliopsida > Lamiales > Orobanchaceae > Rehmannia > Rehmannia glutinosa. The sequence continues at coordinate 93,627,761 of CM071936.1, read as the reverse complement.
ACCTGGCCGATTTAAGAGGCATAACAATCGGATCGTGGAATGGTGGCAACAAAGAAGCAAACAATGCGTGTTGAACAAGTTAGATACTTCAGGACATTGTTCAACAAGTCTGGTATGGAGAGTCGAAAATGCCGATGCAAAAACAAAGTCGAAAGAACATATTGAGCACATGCATGAAGCTCACACGCCGAGATAAAGTGCTGCGTGAGCAAAACAAGAGTGATCTATAGCGTTTGGAAGAAACCATGAATACAAAATTCAGCCTTCTCATGGCCGAGATGAAGCCGATTTCAGCAGAGTCCAACGCTACTCGATCCGATTTCGTCGGCCGCATACTGCAGCAGACTCGAGACAGTAACTCTACCACCAGCAGGCTCGACTTCCCGCTTGCCGATGTTTCCAGTGTCCCTCTCTTTTGATGATGCCAAAAAGGGGAAGATGAATACCTTAAAGCACGAAAAAGATCCGAAAAAGAGGATGCATTTGTGAAGGGAAAGACAAAGTGAGGAAGTTACCAAACAAAAGAAAGGAAAATCACGAGAGGGAAGGATCGAAAGATGTGACCTTGATGATTGCACAAACCCCCAACAGGGTCCTGTCATAGCCGACATTATCAGCAAAGAAACTCCTCGTGACTCGCCACTCCAACACTCGCTATATCCATGGCCGAAAAGAGAAAAACAATTGAAGCAGGGATGAAGGAAGTGGAAGAAGGAAGAATGGATGCCCGGGTTATGAACATCTTGAAACAACACGGAGGCATTCCAAAGAGACAGAGATACTTATGCCATCTCGATGTCGGGACGGAGCCACGATCGTTGATGAATTTAAAACGCTCAAATCAAGGATACTTTGCAAATATGTCTATGGCTCAAGCTTGGGACTTGTATCGGGAAAAGGGTCTCACGTTATGTGAATAAGCCGACAGCAAAGCAGACACGGCAAATCACTCTGTTGGTCACTCCGCTGGTCACTCACTTTGGAAAGAAGAAGACCCCAAGATAAAGACACGCCCCAGGTAGAGGAAGAAGCGGTGGTGGAGAAGAAGCTTGCACCCAGGCCTCTCGCCCAAAAACATCGAATACGTAGATCCGTGCAAGAAAGGAGGGATCATCGGGCTGGTCTTGACCAAGTAGCAAATTTGCAAGTGGCTCTAAGTAACGCCGAGTATGCAAAAAGAATAGAAGAAGAAAACAAGAGACAAACTCATGCTATGGGAGGAAAGACAGAAAGATTAAGAAGAGATGAAGTCGCAGGAAAAAGGCATATGAAAAGAAAAAGAAGGCAATTGACGATGAGAAAAAGAGAAGAAGAGAAGAAGATGTTGAACAAGATGAAAGAAGGAGAGAGATAAGGAGATGAAGTGTTCTTTGTCCACCCCTTCGTGTATTTTATTAGGTAAATACATACAATGTAAGTCTTTCAAATAAAGCTATAAATTCTTTATTTTTCAGGTAGACAAATATGTGCATCGATACACCTTGTAAACAATTGTGTAAAAGAACAAGAATGTTATGATCAATAAAAGGATTGATTCTGCGCATACATTCTATGTCAATACACTATATGTATGTATCTTTGCTATTTGCATTTTAGAATGGTTTAAGTTTTGGCATCATCAAAAAGGGGAAATTGTTAGGAAAATTATTGTTTAGATTTTGATGAATGCCATGTAAAACTTAGAATAGGAAGTTGGCACCCCAATTCTTGTTGTAAAATGCATTGTAATAAATAGAGCTAGCCAAGCCGAGTTAAGTCACTACGCCTAACATGCAAGAAGACAATCGAAGACTAGAAGGAAGACTCCGCTGAGGCAGGTTGAGTATGGCAAAGAAGAGTAGATGGGAACTCTATCAAGAAGCGGTGAGATGCACTGAGTGGAGTATCGTCAAGTCAACTCGAGAAAAGCCAAGTCTCAAGTTGAAGTGATGAGAAGAAGAGTCATCCAATGATTGGAAGTCGACTCTAAGTCACCTCGGGAAAGCAAAGAAATGCAGTCAAGTCGAGATAATGTGAAAAGTTCCGTTGTACGTAAATCAAGAGAATTACTTAAACAAGTAATATCTCCATATCACCTTTCTCTGAGTGCTCAGTCCCCGAAGCGTGCAAAAGGAATGAACCAATGGGAAGCACTACACCGTGTCGAACTCAAAAGGTGAAAGAACAATTCATACGAGGAAATGGCAATTCCAAGGATCGCAACAAGACAAGCCAACGATCGCAAGTGACTTTCAAAAATAAGCCTATCTCTTCAACGGGCAAATTTTTGAAAGATCACTATAAAAGGCCGAGGAGTTTATTTGAGAATGAGTGACACAAAAAAAAAAGACACAAGAGTGACACAAGTTACATACCCGAACTAAAGACGTTCAAGCAATTATTAGAAAATCAAACATTCTCAATCCTCAAGCCTACACTACGAAGAACATCAATCCAACACTTACCCGTGAAGGAAAGATAACTTCAATCATTGAAGATGAACATACTAAAAACAAGGGGTCTACATTCCACGAAGGATTGTAGGAAGGTTCAAGGTCGAACCAAGTCTTAAGCTTTTGGAGGGCTTCGTGATCAAATCTAAAGAGCTTGAGCAAGTAAGTTGTAGTAGCAAGGCAAATGCCCCGTGAAGAAGCCGAGTCGCGAGAAGCCATTTGAGTGATCAAGGCGTCTCAGGCATCGAGTCCCAAAGGATCAAGTCGGTGTGTGATCAAGACTTGTATCCGGATTACCACTTTGTATATCGATCAATACCTAGTGGATTCCTCCAGAGTTGGAGAAGAGAGGAGTAGAAGAATTACCCCATCTTCGAACCTCTATAAAAATTTCATTGTGTCATTTACATTTCAAGATTACTTTAATTTTCGCATCTTAATTGTTTAATTCTCATGACATATTTGCTATCCACTTGATAATTTCTAAGTACTAAACCAAGCATTAAATCCTTGCTTAATCAAACTTAAGGGTGTTAAGTCTTCCGCTGAAAACAAACTACAGTTGAGTTAATTTAGACTTAACAACTGAGTTATTCCTTCAACAAACTCGATTGAGTCTCGTTGAGAGACTAACTCTATTGATTATCTAAATGGTTGTCCACCAAGGACACAGCTGTGTAGTATCAACTCTGAATTTTTAAAAGGACTAAATCGAAAATTTGGTAAGGTTTATTCAACCCCCCCCCCTTCTAAACCTTACACTTACACCCCTTGGGACCTACATTCCAAAAATTCGAACACCCCTTATCTCAAGGTAAGAAATTTCACTCCTCGATTCAACTTGATATCTTACTACTCATCACCTTCTCTTCTTAATTTAAGTTTAAATTTTGGATTTTGAGGTACTTAAAAGACTACTTGAAGACATGCATGCATGGTGGTGAATTTCAGAAGACTTAAAGAATAAGTGTTAAAGAAATTGGACTACAAGGTAAGATTTGGACACTAGAACCCTTCTTTCTTCTTCTCCCTATTTTTTTCAAATTTTAACACTCCTTTTTCATTTTTGAGAAATAGGGGCTGACCTTAGGTGATTTTGGAGTTGAACCAAAAATCCCAAATTTGAAGCTTCAACTAGTTTCAAATCACCTACTACACAAGGTAAAGTGTAGTATTTCCAATTTCCTTATCTTCTTCTATTTTCTTCTTAATTTTCACTCATTTTTCTAACTCCAAATTTTTGATATTTCTTGACTTAGGGGCTGACCTAAGTGACCTCATACAAGTTGTGAAATTATCCTTTTTATTTAACAATTTTTCCAAATTTAAGGTGGGTGGAAAAATTCTTTCAACTTCTAGGTGCTTTTGTTAAAATGCATGTAGAGTTTTGATCCTGAGCACTTGAGATATATAATTTATGTATTGCATGTCATTTTATGTATCAAGTCATGAAATTTCTGAATTGTTGCTCAAAATTGCTATTTATTGAACTTTAGGTGCATGCATGTACAATTTAATATTCTATTTGATGAATTCTTGTATGAATTGGACATGCATGTGTATGATCTTTGAAATCCATGTTTTGGATGACTTATAACCTGGACAAGTCGAGCATAATTGATTAAATTTCAATTTTGGACTTAAAAATACAAAAATGGAAAGTTGGTGGACTAAATTGCAAGAAAATAAAACTTAAGGGACCCCTCTGCAAATTTCGAATTTTGGGACTGTACTCAGGTTCAAAAATGACTTTCGGACATTTTAATAAAGTTTTAAGAGTTTTAAGATAAATAAAATCAACCTTTAAAAGCCCAAGGACTAGATTGAAAAGTTTTAGAAGTTTAAGGGCTACTTTACAATTTTTTACTGTACCAGACCTTAATTTTAAAACTTGAAATTTTAACTCTTAAGGGACTGGAAATGACATATTTTAAATATATTCCAAAAATCCAAGTGTTTAGAGCTTGGAAAGTAATTTTACTAAAATTGGGGGACCGAATTGTAAAAGATTAAAATTGAGGACCCAAATGAAATTTCCAGGACTTATGCAGTCCATGCACCTGGAAATACTAATTTAACTATAACTTAATGATATTTTGGACCCAAGGTTAAAATTTCATAACAATTGGACCCCTAAAAGCCTTAAAGGCAATTATTTCAAAATGGGACAAAAATGAGATGTTCAAAACTTAAAGGACCTATACTTATTTCTTTTTAAAACTGTTCTTGTCCCAATATCCTACTAACCTTAGTGACATTTTCCAACTATAATCACATTAAAATCCCTTCCGGTTTGTGAGTTCCGATTGTTTTAAACTTAAGGCCCGAAATGAGAATTTTAACAAATTTGGGACCGATGTGAGAATTTTATAAAAACTCGACCTCAAAACTTTAAAAACCTGAATATCTGAACCATTTAGAGATTTTAGGAACTAACCTCATAATTTTTCAAGGTCGGGATATTTATTTATTCAATTTTTAACCCCAAAACTATTGGTTTTTACAAAACGGGGCTAATTGCAAATTTCCTTTTTTATCAAGGACCTAACTCAAATTATTTTCCTTTTACTAAAACAGACCTGGACCCTCTGACTTTAATTATTAATTAAAATATTTTATTTTCTCAAAAACCCCTTGACTTATCGGATTGTCTTAACCGATTAATACCCGATCGCGGGGCGACTCCCTCGTCTTGCGATTTGAATCTATAACGGAACTTATGTTCCACCTAATCTTTCAGGATATCGAAGATTGCTAATCCTTCCGATAATCGTCTTCATCCAATAACTCCACCAACGCCATAATTGTCACTCGCGATTTTCGAAAATTTTCTCAATCGCTTCCTAAATCAATAATACTGATCGATATGGTTGACTACGAACTTGTATTTACTTTCTGCTGAGTCAACTTGGTGTGTCGAGCTCACAAGTCGGAATGGATACGTCGGGGGATGGAAGAACCGCAGCCTCGGATCATTATTCCACTCTTCGCCCCATCGTCATAATCCCAATCGAGGACGGAGTTTGTCCATGTCAAAACCCAACGAGACGGACGACGATCCACAACTTAAATACAAGTAAACCAAGCGGTCAGACAATATCAAGCAAAATCCCAAAGGATTAGAGTCAAATAGCGGGAAATAAAATAAGTAAAGTAGGACTCATCGCCGTTTATTTGACTCTAACTTTGGGATTTTTCGATATTGTCCTGGACCGTTTGGTTTACTTGTATTAAAGTTGTGGATCGCCGCCCCGCCCCGTTGGGGTTTTGACATGGACAAACTCCGTCCCTCAATTGCGGGATTTTGACGATGGGGCCGAAGAGTGGATAGCAAATGAGTGCCTTGCCCATCCCCGACGATCCATTCGACGATCGTGAGCTCGACACACCAAGTTGACTCAGCAGAAAGTAAATACAAGTTCGTAGTGGAGTATTATTGATTCAGAGAAGCAGTTCAGGAAAATTTTCGCAAATTGTGAGTGGCAATTATGGTGTTGGTGGAGTCATTTGGATGAAGATGATTATCGGGAAGATAAGAAATCTTCGATATCTTGAAAGATTAGGTGGAACATAAGTCTCGTTATAGATTCAAAATCGCAAGACGAGGAAGTCGCCCCGCGATCGTGTATTAATCGGTCAGGACGATCCGATAAGTCAGGGAATTTTTGAGAAAATAAAATATTTTAATTAATTATTAAATTCAGAGGGTTCAGGGCTGTTTCATTAAAAGAAAAATAATTTTAGTTAGGTCCTTGTTAAAAGAAAATTTACAATTAGCCCCATTTTGTAAAAATCAATACTTTTGGGGTTCAAAATTGAATAAATAAATATTTCGACCTTAAAAAATTATGAGGTCAGTTCTTAAATTATCTAAATTGTTCGTAGATTCAGATTTGTAACCTTTAGATGAGGACTTCATTGAAGATGTTGAACCGACCACGGATTGAGCCCTTGTGCCCCGCTTGTTGGACTCACTACCTGTTGTTATTGTTGATGGACTCGTTTCTTGTTATTGTTGATGGACTCGTTTCTTGTTATTGTTGTTGGACTCTTTTATTTTCTTTCTATTCCGGTCTGTAACTGAAGGGCGTAGGACCCATTGACTTCTAAGTTATCTTTAGTTGATTTCGGGGATGAAATTTGGATTTTTGTTGGACGGTAAGTTGTAACTCGTACTTTACTTATTTTATTTCCACTGCTATTTGACTTGTTCCTTTGGGATTTTGCTGATATTGTCTGGACCGTTTGGTTTACTTGTATTTAAGTAATGGATCGTCGTCGCGTCCCGTTTGGGGCGTGACAGTTAGAGTGGTATCAGAGCTCGGCTAGCAAGATGGAAACTTACACCGAGCTTACCTAGGATAGGACCCTTGGTCTGTGATGGGTAGTACCGCGACTTGACTCATTAAGTGTGAAATCAATTTCAATTTGGCGTAGAACTATATTATTAAGATTGAAACTAAGTTAGAACGCATATCTTGAGGTTCCAAAGTCATACTTGTCTTGACTTAGTTGACTCTTGATTGACTTTCTTTGTTCATTCTTTCGTTATTCTCTCCTTATCTTTCCTCTACCTTTGACTGATTCGCCTTAGTTTTGTTTGATCAGGATGGAGCCGGCGCCACTTTCTTGGTGGGACATTTATCAGGCCCGTGTCAAGTGGGAGTACTGCCGGGCACTTATGACTCACTAGCACCGGGAGAGTATTCGAGCGACCTCAGAGCTATCTGAGGAGCGCCAACGTAACAGGGACTTGACACAGCGCTTGGCAAGGATACAAGATGGAAATTAAGGACCGCGACAACACCATACGGGCGCGGGAGGATCAGATACAGATTATCAAGGAGCGCCTGGATAATGTGCGAGAGAAAATGAAAAGAGCAAGTGACGGCCGCCAAAAGTGGGTTATGGACGCCCACATGTCTCGAGATACCATCGAGCGCTTGGAGGAGACCCTCATCAAGCAGATGACCGTGATATAGGACCTTACACAGGCCAAAAGTGGTGCCCGTACCTGACGCTGAGGAGGACTTGAGCAGGATCCAGTCGAGGTCGGAGAGCCTGAGGCACTTCAGGGCTGCTCCACTTGATGATGCACAGGGATTCGAGCAGTTGTTGGATTTTGTTGATTGGCCTGAGGTCGAGGCGCCACCTCAGCCCGACCAGGCCCCGATTATGGACGTAGATGATAGTGACGATGATGACGATCTCACTGATTAGTTAGCTTGATTGTCAGTTTGTGCTTTCGTTGTTGTAGAAACTTATTCCATTATGTTGTACCTTACTTTCTGTTGTATTAGATTCAGTTGTATTTAGATTCAGATGTATCTTTGACTCGGTATTACTATTGTTGTACTTCATGGGTGTATTCAAGATTTACATTAATGGATATGCTCGTGCTATTTATTCAGTGTCTTGTGTTTTGTTATTACTTTCCCTACGATATAGCTTACTTTACGTGAATAATTATTGTATTCAGTTACTCGTGGATCGCAACTAACACTTCAAGATACAGAATGGTGAACATCGTGGACATGGGAGACCTCGCCGAGTTCCCCCAAGGAATGACGACGCACCCCAGGGACCGGTACCCTCCCCGAATTACCACCGCCTCCTCCACCTGCTGCAAGAGACAACTTGACTGCACAGGCCCTACAACAAATACTAGTTTTCATGAGGCAACAAGCAGAGCCTCAACACCGAGCTCCCGAACCCGCCAGAGAGGCGAACGATCGCACTTTGGAGCCTTTCCTACGGTTCGACCCACCGGCTTTCTTAGGAGAGCCAGATGACTTAAAGGCAGAAGAATGGATAGAGAAACTGGAGAGTATCTTCAATGCTCTCCAATATTCAGATGAGCAGAAAGTCACACTCGCCGTATTTCATCTAGAATCGGCTGCTAGAGACTGGTGGAGGGCAGTTGAGAGAAGGTGGGAACAGGACCGAGTATCCAGAACATGGGGAAATTTCTTGGTCGGGTTCAATGAACAGTACATTCCACAGGTTGTGAAAGAGGCACGCCGGGATGAATTCCATAGGTTGAGACAGGGGAACATGTCTGTAGCTCAGTATGAGTCCGAATTTCATCAATTGTCCAAGTATGCTCTGGGGACAATCAGTACAGAAGAGGACAAACTTTACAAGTTCACACGAGGACTGGAGCTGGAACTTCAAAAACAACTATTGACTGTTGAAATGACAACCTACTCAGCCGCGATAAAGGTAGCTCTCCGCATCAAGTCGGGACTGAACCGTATTGGACAAATTCAGCAGAGTAGGCCATCAAACAGTCTCAAGAGGATACGTGGGGATACTCATCTAAACAACTGCTAAGTTTCGAAGGGACCGATTAATAAGACAGATAAAGGGAAGGGACCAAAGACAAGGAGGAAAGTCGGGTCAAGTGTGTGCACATTGCCAGAAACCGGGACATACTGCCAATGAATGTTGGCGTAAACAGGGAATGTGTTTGCGCTATGGTAGTAATCAGCACCAGCTGAAAGATTGCCCGAAATACGAAGATCGAACCAAACAGTGCAGTCGCAGAAGCCGGGCAATGGCCAGGGTAATCAGGCAAGGATGCCCGCTCGAGCATTTGCACTTGCCGGACATGAGCCTCCAGAGGCAATAGATGTGGTGGAAGGTACGCTTCTAGTATCTAACCACTACGCTAAAATACTATTCGACACTGGATCAACGCATTCATTTGTCGCACCGCATTTTGTACACAAACCGCATGCATGCATGGAACATATGCCCATATGTCTAGAAGTGTCAACTCCTATGGGCGCGAGCGATAATGATATTATCTATAATGCATGCGAAGTTAAGATTGATGAGATAAATTTTCCTGCCGATTTAATCTTATTACCTATATCCGAATACGACGTGATATTGGGAATGAACTGGTTGTCTGCACACCATGCACAAATGGACAGCCATAACAAGTCCATTAAGCTATGTGAACCCGGAAAACCCAAAGTGGAAATTTCGGGAAGGGCACGAGTTAAGATTACCCCAATCATTTCAACAATGAAAGCGAGGAAGGCGATCACTAAGTACCTATAGTATCAGAATACACGGATGTATTTCCACAAGAACTCACCACTGTCCCTCCAGATAGGGAAGTCGAGTTCATCATCAAGGTATTACCAGGAACCACCCCGATTGCCAAAACACCGTATAGAATGGCTCCCCTTGAGTTGCAAGAGTTGAAGACGCAATTACAAAAACTGATGGATGTGGGATTTTTCCAATCGAGTACGTCTCCGTGGGGAGCACCTGTGCTGTTTGTCAAAAAGAAAGATGACACATTAAGACTGTGTATAGATTATCGTGGTCTTAATAATGTGACCATCAAGAACAAATATCCCCTCCCGAGGATAGACGAACTGTTTGATCAACTTCAAGGAGCGACGGTATACTCGAAATTTGATTTACAACAAGGATATTACCAACTGAAGATCCGCGAAGAAGACATTTCCAAGACTGCATTTGAAACTCGATATGGACACTACGAGTTTGTAGTGATGCCTTTCGGTCTGACGAATGCACCAACAACATTTATGGACCTGATGCATCGAGTTTTTCAACCTTATTTGGATCAATTCGTAGTGATATTCATTGATGACATACTCGTATACTCTAAGTCTAGAGAAGAGCATGAACGTCATTTGAAAATTATTTTGGAGACACTACGAGAGCATAAGTTGTATGCCAAATTCAGCAAGTGCGAATGTTGGCTTAGTGAAGTCGTGTTCTTGGGACACATAGTATCCGGCACCGGGATCATTGTAGATCCTTCGAAGGTACAAACAGTGGTTGAATGGAAATAACCCGAGTCAGAGCGAAATCGGGAGTTTCTAGGACTAATGGATATTATCGAAGATTTATCCAGGATTTCTCCAAGATAGCCGGACCACTCACTCGACTAACCCAGAAGCAAGTCAAGTTTGAGTGGAATGACAAGTGCGAGGCGATTTTCCAAGAGCTGAAGAAACGACTTACTACAGCTCCCGTCTTAGCTCTTCCAAAAGGAACAGAAAACTTTGTCATCTATAGTGATGCATCAAAGGAAGGACTAGGAGCAGTGCCCATGCAGGAAGAAAAAGTCATCGCTTATGCATCACGAAAGCTCAAGCCGTATGAAGCCAATTATCCAACGCATGACTTGGAATTGGCAGTGATAGTGTTCATGTTAAAGAAATGGAGACACTATCTCTACGGAGCAACATTCACGGTTTTCAGTGATCATAAGAGCTTGAAGTATCTATTCTCCCAGAAGGATCTCATTCTGAGGCAATGGAGATGGATGGAGTTGATTGAGGACTATCACTTTGATATTGAATACCATCCCGGGAAAGCTAACGTCGTAGCTGACGCTTTGAGCAGAAAGGCGAGCTTAGCCAGACTTATGATTCGAGAGTGGGAATCATTAAAAGAGCTGAGCAATTGGAATCTGACGAGAACCAATACTCAGATTTTATGTGCTAACATTTTAGTTAAACCCGATCTGCATTGAATGAGATCAAGGAAGCACAGGGATCGATATGCATCTTCAAAATCGAAGGAGAAGATACTTAAAGGAGAGAGATCAATTCTCGGTACATGAAGATGGAGTTATCAGATTTTGAATCGAGTTTGTGTACCGAGTGACGAGCAGATTAGGAATAAAATCCTAGCAGAGGCACACACCGTTCGAAATACACTATACATCCGGAGGAAACAATATGTATAAGGATTTGAAACGGAGTTATTGGTGGGTAAACATGAAGAACAGGTAGCGGAGTTTGTTGCGAGATGTTTGATCGGTCAACAGTAAAAGCGTAACACCAACGACCATCCGGTTTACTAAAACCATTGAGAATTCGAGTGAAAATGGGAAAACATAACAATGGACTTCGTGACGGATCTACCAAGGACCAGAGGAGGCCATGATGCTATTTGGGTAGTTGTAGACCGACTCACGAAATCGCACACTTTTTACCCATCAAGAAAACTGATAGCTTGCAGAAACTTGCGCTTGATTTATATCCGAGAGATCATTCGACTGCATGGAGTACCAGTTGACATAGTATCAGACAGAGATCCGAGGTTTGTCTCCAGATTTTGGAAGTGCTTGCACGAGGAGTTGGGTACCTCGCTAAGTTTCAAAGACAAAGAAGACATCCACAAACCGATGGATGGGCACGATCGAGTGAACGATTCAAACCTTGGAAGATATGTTGCGAGTCTGCACATTGGATTTCCAAGGAAGTTGGGACTCGCACTTACCATTAGCCGAGTTCGCCTACAATAACAGTTATCAAGCCACGATTGGGATAGCACCCTACGAGGCATTATATGGGCAAAAATGTAGATCCCCACTACACTGGGAGATTGATGACCAATGGACTCCGAAAGAGAAACGAAAGTCGCCCTTGATTCCAAAGGTTGACTTAGTTCAGGAGGCCATGGAAAAGGTCAAGCTGATCAAGGAGCGGATTCGCACAGCTCAGAGCCGCCAAAAGAGTTATGCGGACAAGAGAAGAAAGGATTTGGAATTTGAAGTCGGAGATGAAGTATTTCTCAGACTCTCACCACGGAAAGGATTAATCAATCTGAAGAAAGGAGACAAGTTGAGTCCGAAATATGTTGGACCTTACAAAATTTTACAGAGGATCGGGAAGTTAGCCTACCGACTCGAGTTACCAGCACCATATGTGGGAATGCACGATGTATTCCACGTATCAAGATTGAAGATGTATCAACCAGATCCCGAATATATCATCACTCGTGATACTCCTCCTCTAATGGAAAATTTATCTTACACCGAGAGGCCGATCCGGATCATTGATCAGCAGATACAACAGTTGCGGAAGAGGGAAATTCCGATGGTTAAAGTGGTGTGGCAGAACCACAACCGAGATGAAGACGCAACGTGGGAGATGGAAGAAGACATGAGGAATCAATATCCAGAACTATTCTGAAGAGAATTTGGGGACCAAATTCTTTTAAGGAGGGGAGGATGTGAAGCCCCTGATATTTCCAAGCATATGATTGATCATTTTGTCGTCTATGTATTCGATCGACTATTTTACCGCGTCACTTTGACAGGTAAATATTAATAATATATATTTTGCATTTAATTTCATTTTATTTATTACTTGTGATCATGATCATTATTAATTCTATTTTGCATTTATAATCACTTGATTGATCATTATTACTATTTTTGTATTTATTAGTCACCTTAGAATTTTAAGAGACTATTTATTTTAGAGACTTTACCTTATAGAATTAAGAATTTGATTTAGTATAAGTGCTCATGAGACTTATAAGTGATCAAGGAAATCACTAATTATTTTGGAGATTGATATTATTCAACTATTATCATCAAATTTGGGACAAAATAAAATATATGAAATTACCAAATTGCCCCTATAGTGGACGGCAATAGTGATGTTTTTTGAAGTAGAAATATCATCCAACTCTTGTACACTTACACCTTATATTAGTCATCTTGTGTATAATTATACCATTAATTCAAATATTATACACATCATTTTATACATAAATTCTTTATATAAGTTTCCCAACATGTTGGAGTCTTCCCAACATTCCATTCAAACCCATTCCATGCCCATACCTTTGACCACCAAAATGTCTCCCATGCAAGAAACAAAATTCAAGACACAAAATTAAACAAAAAAAAAATCTCTCCCTCTCTCCCCATGTTGGACGGCCATTATGGCAAATTTGAACAAATTTTGTTCATTTCATCCAACACATTTTAATCCTCTAACTAATTCTCCTCATTCTCTCTAACCTCTCTCTAAAAATCATTCACATCTTCAAATCTTCAAACACCAACTCTTCACATCTTCAAATCTTCAAACATAAGTTCTTCATATCTTCAAGTACCACTTCTTCACATCTTCAAATATTCAAACACAAGTTCTTCACATCTTCAAGCCTACCTTCATACCTTCAAGAACATCTTCTTCCTATCATCAAACACTCTTTCTTTCTTCAAACATCTAAACCAAAACAAACATTCTTCCTACTTAAAATCCAAAAATTCGAACACCGCCTGTCTCAAGGTAAGAAATTTCACTCCTCAATTCAACTTGATATCTTACGACTCATCACCTTCTCTTTTTAATTTAAATTTAAATTTTGGATTTTGAGGTACTTAGAAGACTACTTGAAGACATGCATGCATGGTGGTGAATTTCAGAAGACTTGAAGAATAAGTGTTAGAGAAATTGGACTACAAGGTAAGATTTGGACACTAGAACCCTTCTTTCTTCTTCTCCCTATTTTTTTCAAATTTTAACACCCCTTTTTCATTTTTGAGAAATAGGGGCTGACCTTAGGTGATTTTGGAGTTGAACCAAAAATCCCAAATTTGAAGCTTCAACTAGTTTCAACTCACCTATTACACAAGGTAAAGTGTAGTATTTCCAATTTTCTTATCTTCTTCTATTTTCTTCTTAATTTTCACTCATTTTTCTAACTCCAAATTTTTTATATTTCTTTCAACTTCTAGGTGCTTTTGTTAAAATGCATGTAGAGTTTTGATCCTGAGAACTTGAGATATATAATTTATGTATTGCATGTCATTTTATGTATCAAGTCATGAAATTTCTCAAGTGTTGCTCAAAATTGCGATTTATTGAACTTTAGGTGCATGCATGTACAATTTAATGTTCTATTTGATGAATTCTTGTATGAATTGGACATGCATGTGTATGATCTTTGAAATCCATGTTTTGGATGACTTATAACCTGGACAAGTCGAGCATAATTGATTAAATTTTAATTTTGGACTTAAAAATGTAAAAATGGAAAGTTGGTGGACTAAATTGCAAGAAAATAAAACTTAATGGACCCCTTTGCAAATTTCGAATTTTGGGACCGTACTCAGGTTCAAAAATTACTTTCGGACATTTTAATAAAATCAACCTTTAAAAGCCCAAGGACTAGATTGAAAAATTTTAGAAGTTTAAGGGCTACTTTGCAATTTTTGAAACTATACCAGACCTTAATTTTAACTCTTAAGGGACTGGAAATGACATATTTTAAATGTATTCCAAATATCCAAGTGTTTAGAGCTTGGAAAGTAATTTTACTAAAATTGAGGGACCGAATTGTAAAAGATTCAAATTGAAGACCCAAATAAAATTTCCAGGACTTATGCATCCCATGCACCTGGAAATACTAATTTAACTATAACTTATTGATATTTTGGACCCAAGGTTCAAATTTTATAACAATTGGACCCCTAAAAGCCTTAAAGGCAATTATTTCAAAATGGGACAAAAATGAGATGTTCAAAAGTTAAAGGACCTATACTTATTTATTTTTAAAACTGTTCTTGTCCCAATATCCTACTAACCTTATTGACATTTTCCAACTGGAATCACATTAAAAGCCCTTCCGGTTTGTGAGTCCCGAAATGATAATTTTAACAAATTTGGGGCCAATGTGATAATTTTATAAAAACTCGAGCTCAAAACTTTAAAAACCAGAATCTCTGAACAATTTAGAGATTTTAGGAACTGACCTCATAATTTTTCAAGGTCGGGATATTTATTTATTCAATTTTTAACCCCAAAAGTATTGGTTTTTACAAAACGGGGCTAATTGCAAATTTCCTTTTTTATCAAGGACCTAACTCAAATTATTTTCCTTTTACTAAAACAGCCCTGGACCCTCTGACTTTAATTATTAATTAAAATATTTTATTTTCTCAAAAACCCCTTGACTTATCGGATCGTCTGGACCGATTAATACCCGATCGCGGAGCGACTCCCTCGTCTTGCGATTTGAATCTATAACGGAACTTATGTTCCACCTAATCTTTCAAGATATCAAAGATTGTTTATCCTTCCGATAATCGTCTTCATCCAATAACTCCACCAATCCCATAATTGCCACTCGCGATTTTCGAAAATTTTCCTAAACTGCTTCCCTGAATCAATAATACTCGACTGCCTGGTTGACTACCTGAACTTATTTTTACTTTCCGCCGAGTCAACTTGGTGTGTCGAGCTCACAATCGGAATGGATGGACATTGGGGATGGGAACAAGGGCTCATTACTGGTATTCCACTCTTTTGGCCCCATCGTCCTAATCCCGCAATTGAGGGATGGAGTTTGTCCAAGGAAGCGAGTCGTAGTAGTACTTGAGGTATAATCATGATTATGACAAATCCGAGCCTTGCTAGCTTCTGTGTGGATTTTGTCTTTGCCTATGGAGCGATAAGGTGACAAGTCTTGGACCATCTTGCTCGGGGAGTTACAAGGAAGAACAAAGGAATCACTGTCTGATCCACACGATTCCGTAGTTAATCGGACCCGTTTGGTTGGCGCTACAAATCCGTATGCAATCGCTACTTGTATTGCATTGGTTGGCGCCACAAACCGCACGCAACCATTATTTGTCTTGCATAGGATTGGCGTTACATTCCGCACGCAATCCTACCTGTCTTTGCTGAATCACATAGTGTTTGTGTGACCACGAACTATTTTCTTAAATCGTATAAGTATATTACTTAAATATATTTATCACGACACTTGTGGACTGTGTGTGAATTCATCCATCATATATCACGCGCTTTCATATAACTGTTTTCTCGCATTAACTATATATCGCGCCACACTTGCACACAATCACCCCATCCACCGAGATTTATGTCTCATCCCCTCCTCGTTTTCTAACCTTTAGATGAGTACTTCGTTGAAGATCTTTGAATCCGACCATGGATTGAGCCCTTGTGCCCCGCTTGTTGGACTCACTACTGTTGTTGTTGTTGATGGACTCGCTTTCTTGTTATTGTTGATGGACTCATTTCTTGTTATTGTTGTTGACTCTTTTATTTTCTTTCCATTTCGGTGCCTCAGAAGGCGCGAGACCCTTTGACTTCTAAGTTGTTATCTTTAGTTGATTTCGGGATGAAATTTGGATATTTGTTGACGGTAAGTTGTAACTCGTACTTTACTTATTTTATTTCGCCGTTATTTGACTCTAATCCTTTGGGATTTTGCTGATATTGTCTGGACCGTTTGGTTTACTTGTATTTAAGTTGTGGATCGTCGTCGCGTCCCGTTTGGGGCGTGACATGGACAAACTCCGTCCCTCAGTTGCGGGATTATGACGATGGGGCGAAGAGTGGAATAGCGGCCGAGCTGCCGGTTGCCCATCCCCGACGATCCATTCCGATCGTGAGCTCGACACACCAAGTTGACTCAGGCGGGAAAATAAATACAAGTTCGTAGTCAACCGCACAATTTCGAGTATTATTGATTGATGGAAGCGATTCAGAAAATTTTCAAAAATTGTGAGTGGCAATTATGGCGTTGGTGGAGTTATTTGGATGAAGATGATTATCGGGAAGATAAGAAATCTTCGATATCTTGAAAGATTAGGTGGAACATAAGTCTCGTTATAGATTCAAAATCGCAAGACGAGGAAGTCGCCCCGCGATCGTGTATTAATCGGTCAGGACGATCCGATAAGTCAAGGAATTTTTTAGAAAATAAAATATTTTAATTAATTATTAAATTCAGATGGTCCAAGGCTGTTTCATTAAAAGAACAATAATTTTAGTTAGGTCCTTGTTAAAAGAAAATTTACAATTAGCCCCATTTTGTAAAAATCAATACTTTTGGGGTTATAAATTGAATAAATAAATATTACGACCTTAAAAAATTATGTGGTCAATTCTTAAATTATCTAAATTTTTCGTATATTCAGATTTGTAATGTTTTGAGGTCGAGTGTTTATAAAATTCTCACATTGGCCCCAAATTTGTTAAAATTGTCATTTCGGGCCCTAAGTTTAAAATAATTGGAACTCACAAACCGGAAGGGCTTTTAATGTGATTCTAGCTGGAAAATGTCACTAAGGTTAGTGAGATATTGGGACAAAAACAGTGTCAAAAAGAAATAAGTATAGGTCCCTTAACGTTTGAAAATCTCATTTTTTTTCCTTTTTGAAATAATTGCCTTTAAGGCTTTTAGGGGTCCAATTGTTATGCAATTTGGACCTTGGGTCCAAAATATCATTAAGTCATAGTTACATTAGTATTTCCAGGTACATGGACTGTATAAGTCCTGAAAATTTCATTTGGGGTCCTCAAGTTTAATCATTTACAATTTGGTCCCTCAATTATTATAAAATTACTTTCCAAGCTCTTAACACTTGGATTTTGGGAATACACTTAAAATATGTTATTTCTAGTCCCATAAGAGTTTAAATTTCAAATTTTAAAATTAGGGTCTGGTACAGTTTCAAAAATTGCAATGTGGCCCTTAAACTTCTAAAATTTTACAATCTAGTCCTTGGGCTTTTAAAGGTTGATATTATTTATCTTAAAACTCTTAAAACATTATTAAAATGTCCAAACATCATTTTTGAACCTGAGTACACTCCCAAAACTCAAAAATTACAGAGGGGTCCCTTAAGTTTTATTTTCTTGCAATTAAGTCCACCAACTTTCCTTTTTTGCATTTTAAGTCCAAAAATTGAAATTTAATTAATTATGCTCGACTTGTCCAGGTTATAAGTCATACAAAACATGGATTTCAAGGATCATACACATGCATGTCTATCTCATACAAGAATTCATGAAATACAACAATAAAGTATACATGCATGCACCTATTTTTCAATAAATAGCATTTTTGAGCAACACTTGAGAATTTTTTCAACTTGATACATGAAATTAACATGCAATACATAATATATATATATATATATATATATATCTCAAGTGCTCAAAATTAAAATACTACATGCATTTAAATAGAAACACCTAGAAGTTGAAAGTATTTTTCCATCCACCTTAAAATTGGATAGTTGTGAAATAAAATGATAAATTTCACAACTTGATTATGAGGTCACTTAGGTCAGCCCCTAAGTCAAGAAATACCAAATGTGAACCCCTCGATTTTTATTCAATAATGTATTTGTTTCACGTATCGTCCTTGTATTCTTTTGACTATTTTACCGCGTCGCTCCGACGGGTGAATATTAATGATAAATATATTTCGCATTTAATTTCTTTTCTTTTTATTTGTTACTTGTGATCATAATCATTTATTACTTCTACTTCGCATTAAAGATCACTCGACCAATCATCATTATTATTATTTGTGTACTCACTAGTCACCTTAGAATTTTAGGAGACTATTTATTTTAGAGATTTATACCTTATAGAATTAAGAATTCGATTAGATTAAGTGATCATGAGACTTATAAGTGATCAAGCAAATCACTAGTTATTTTGGAGATTGATATTATTCACCTATTATCATCAATTTTGGGACATAAAAACAAAATATGGAAATGCCACAAATACCCCTTAAGGGACGGCCATGATGCGTATTTTAGTGTAGAAATATCTCTCAACTCTTGTACACATACACCTTATGTATTCATCTTGTGTATTAATACACCATTAATTCAAATCTTATACACAATACCTTATACACCAATTCTTTATTATAAACTTACCCAACATGTTGGAGGCTTCCCAATATTCCATGCCAACATCCTCCTCAATCCCTTCAATTTCATCATCTCATGCAAGACCACACCTTGACCAAGGTCCTTGTCCCTCATGCAAGCTACACCTTTAAAGCCTTGGAACAAAACAAAATTTGTCTCCCTCCCCCTCTCTCATTGTGAACGGCCAAGGGCCATTTTGATGATCAAAAATTGTTCAAAATATCATTTTTATCAAACTCATTCATCATTCAAGCATTTTCTCCAACTTCTCTCTAACTTCTCTCTAAAAATCATTCACATCTTCAAATCTTCAAACACCAACTCTTCACATCTTCAAATCTTCAAACATAAGTTCTTCATATCTTCAAACATACCTTCTTCTTCATATCTCCAAACACTTAACCAAAATTTCAAGAACCCTCTTCTACTTACAATAAATTCGAACACCCCTTCAACAAGTAAGTAAAATTTCTTTTTCAATCCATTTTTGATATCACCTAACTTATCTCTTTCACCTTCTAATTTAAGTTTGATTTTTGATTTTGAGATATACTTAGAAGACAATTGGAAGATATTGAGAGACTTGTCATCTTGAAGAAAATTGTGAAGAAGTTGGACTATAAGGTAAGAAATGGAATTTTGGTACCTTTTTTCTTCTCTTTTTATTTTCCAAACTTTGACACTCATTTTTCATTTTTGGAGTTTTAGGGGCTGACTTTGGAGGTTAACATTAATGGTGACCAAAATCTTACACTTGGAAGCCATTACTAGTCACACTTTATTCACTACACAATGTAAGTGTAGTAATTCCAATTTTCTCACTATCTTCTTCTTCCCCTTAAATTTTAACCACATTCTTCTAACTCCTATATTTTTTTGATATTCCTTGACTTAGGGGCTGACCTAAGTCACTCCTTCATCGAGAGAGATTTATTTCATTTTTTTCCAACAAACCGAACTTTAAGGTGGGTGGAAAAATCCTTTCAACTTCTAGGTGTTTTAATTATAAAAATGCATGTAGTATTTTGTTATTGAGCACTTGAGATATATATTATGTATTGCATGCTATTTTCTTGTATCAAGTTGAAAATTCTCAAGTGTTGCTCAAAAATGCTATTTATCGAAAAATAGACATACATGTACACTTTACCATTGTATTTGATGAATGTTTGTATGAGTTGGACAAGTATGTTTATGACTCTTGAAAACTATGTTTTGTATGACCTATAACCTGGACAAGTCGAGCATAATTGATTAAATTTCGATTTTTGGACTTAAAATGCAAAAATAGAAAGTTGGTGGACTTAAGTGCAAGAAAATAAAACTTAAGGGACCTCTCTGTAAATTTCGATTTTTGGGACTGTACTCAGGTTCAAAAATGATGTTTTGACATTTTAATAAAGTTTTAAGAGTTTTTAGATAAATAAAATCAACCCTTAAAAGCCCAAGGACTAGATTGTAAAATTTGAGAAGTTTAAGGGCTATTTTGCAAGTTTCGAAACTGTACCAGACCCTAATTTTAAAATTTGAAATTTTAACTCTTAAGGGACTGGAAATAACATATTTTAAGTGTATTCCAAAAATCCAAGTGTTTAGAGCTTGGAAAGTAATTTTATAAAACTTGAGGGACCAAATTGTAAAAGATTAAACTTGAGGACCCAAATGAAATTTCCAGGACTTATACAGCCCATGTACCTGGAAATACTAATTTACCTATAACATAATTATATTTTGGAGCCAAGGTTCAAATTTCATAACAATTGGACCCCTAAAAAGCCTTAAAGGCAATTATTTCAAAATGGGACAAAAATGAGATTTTCAAAAGTTAAGGGACCTATACTTATGATGTTTTAAAACTGTTTTTGTCCCAATATCCCACTAACCTTAGTGACATTTTCCAACTGGAATCACATTAGAAGCCCTTCCGGTTTGTGAGTTCCGATTATTTTAAACTTAGGGCCCGAAATGACAATTTTAACAAATTTGGGGTCAATGTGAGAATTTTATAAAAAATCGACCTCAAAACTTTAAAAACCTGAATCTCTGAACAATTTAGAGAATTTAGGAACTGACCTAATAATTTTTCAAGGTCGAGACATTTATTTATTTAACTTTTAACCCCAAAAGTATTGGTTTTGACAAAATGGGGCTAATTGTAAATTTTATTTTTATAAGGACCTAACTCAAATTATTTTCTTTTAAAGAAACAGCCCTGGACCCTCTGACCTTAATATTTAATTAAAATTTTTTATTTCCTTAAAAAGAAAAAATCCCTTGACTTATCGGATCGTCTTGACCGATTAATACCCGATCGCGGGGCGACTTCCTCGTCTCGCGATTTCGAATCTTTAACGGGACTTATGTTCCTCCTAATGATTAAGATATCGAAGACTACTTATCCTCCCGATACTTATCTTCATCCCAATAACTCCACCAACGCCATAACCATCTTGTGCAAATTTTTGAGAACTTTTCATGGCGCTTCCGAATCAATAATACTCGACTACCTGGTTGACTACCTGAACGTGTACTTAATTTCCTGCCTGAGTCAACTTGGTGTGTCGAGCTCACAGTTAAAATGGATACGTCGGGGATGGAACCGGGCAGCTCGGCTGCTATTCCACTCTCCGGCCCCATCGCCCTAATCCCGCAACCGAGGGACGGAGTTTGTCGAGGGAAGCGGGTCGTAGTACTTGAGGTATAATCATGATTATGACGAATCCAAGCCTTTCTAGCTCCAACGTGGATTTTGTCTTTGCCTACGGAGCGATAAGGTGGTCTTTGACCATCATGAACGGGAGTTACAAGGAAGAACAAAGGAATCTTTATCCGATCCACACGATTCCGAGTTGAACGAACGGGTTGGCGCTACATATCCATATGCAACCGCTACTTGTCTTACATAGGATTGGCATTACAAACCGCACGCAATCCTCTTTCTGCTTGAACCATAGTGCTGCGTGACCACGAACTATTTTCTTAAACTATATAAGTATGTTACTTAATATATTTATCACGACGCTTGTGGATGTGTGTGAAATCATGCATCATCTCTCACGCGTTTTCATACAACTAAATTTCTCGCATTAACTATTTATATCGCCACACTTGCACACGATCACCCCATCCACCGAGATTTCGTCTCATTCCCTCCCGTTTTCTAACCTTTAGATGAAGAGTTCGCCAAGACATCGAACCTATCGCAGATTGAATCCCTATCAATGATGTGGAGCGACATTTCCTTTTACTTTTATTTGTTGTTGGACTCCTTCATTTTATTTCTGTTTGGACTGTAAGTTAATTCAGATAATCTTTTGGGTTGTATTCGGATACCGCCAGACTTTAAGATGTAATTTGTACTCGTGTTTATTTTAATTTCGTTGCATTAAACTCTATTTCACTTGGAGTTTGGTATCTTTGGTTTAGACTGTTGATTTATTTCTGTTTAAGTGATTGATCGTTGTCGCGTCACGTTTGGGGCGTGACACCAAAAATTAAGAGTTAGAAAAATGAGTGAAAAATTAAGGAGAAAAAGAAGAAGGTGAGAAAATTGGAAATACTACAATTTACCTTGCGTAGTAGATGAAATGGAACTAGTAGAAGCTTCAAAGTTGGAATTTTTGGCTCACCCTCAAAACCACTTAAGGTCAGCCCCTATTTCTCAAAAATGAAAAAGGGGTGTTAAAATTTGTAGAAAATAGGAAGAAGAAGAGAAAAGGGCACTAGTGCCCAAATCTTACCTTATAGTCCAAATTCTCCAACAATTTCTCTTCAAGTCTTCTATGATGACCACAATGCTTGCATGTCCTTATGTAGTCTTCTATGTGTACATCCAAAAGTCAAAATTGAACTTAAGTTAAGAAGAGAAGCTGATGAGTTATAGGATATCAAGTTGAATTGAAGAATAGATTTCTTACCTTTGTGAGAGGAGGGTTCGAATTTTATGAAAATGTAGGGAAATTCTTGTGTTTTTGTTAAGTGTTTGAAGAAAGAGGAAGTGTTTGATGATATGAAGATGGTGTTCTTGAAGATAAGAAGGAATGTTTGAAGATGTGAAGGATGTGTTCTTGAAGATATGAAGAATGTTTGAAGATGTGAAGGATGTGTTCTTGAAGATTTGAAGATGTGAAGGAATTGTTCTTGAAGATTTGAAGATGTGAAGGAATTGTAGAGAGAAGGAGGAGTATTAGCTTGAAGATTAAAATGTGTTGGTGAAAATGAACAAAATTTTGTTCATTCTTGGCCATATGGCCGTCCACCATGGTGAGAGGGAGAGGAATTTTTTGATCAAATTCTATGTCTTGTAATTTGTCTCTTGTATGGAGACAAAAGGAGAGTCAAAGGTATGCGCAAAGGATGGGTAAGGAAAGAATGTTGGGTGAGTAGGAATAAGTTGGGGAAATTAATATTAAAGAATTAATGTATAAGATAATGTGTATAATGTTTGAATTAATGGTGTAATTATACACAAGATGAATAACATAAGGTGTATATGTACAAGAGTTGGAAGGTATTTCTACAATAAAATACTCCTCTTGACCGTCCACTATAGGGGTAATTATGGTATTTCCTTTTTTCTTTGTCCGAAATTTGATGATAATAGATGAATAATATCAATCTCTAAAATAATTAGTGATTTCCTTGATCACTTATAAGTCATGATCACTTATTCTAAATCAAATTCTTAATTCTATAAGGTAAAAGTCTCTAAAATAAATAGTCTCTTAAAATTCTAAGGTGACTAATAAATACACAAATAGTAATAATAATCAATCAAGTGATCATTAATGTGAAATAGAATTAATAAATGATTATGATCACAAGTAATAAATAAAAATAAAATTAAATGTAAAAATATATTTATTATTAATATTTACCCGTCAAAGTGACGCGGTAAAATAATCTATAAAATACATAGACGATAAAAGGATTAATTACACGCTCGGAAAATTGGGAGCTTCACATCCTCCCCTCCTTAAAAGAATTTAGTCGCCAAATTCTCTTCAGAATAGCTCCGGATACTGATTCCTCATGTCTTCTTCTATTTCCCACGTTGCGTCTTCGTCTCGGTTGTGGTTCTGCCACACCACTTTAACCATCAGAATCTCTCTCTTACGCAACTGACGGATCTGCTGGTCAATGATCCGGATCGACTTCTCGGTGTAGGATAAATTTTCCATCAGAGGAGGAGTATCACGAGTGATGATATGCTCGGGATCTGGTTGATACTTCTTCAATCTCGTCACGTGGAATACATCGTGCACTCCGCATATTGGCCGATAACTCGAGTGGTAGGCTAACTTCCGATCTTACGCAAAATCTTGTAAGGTCCAACATATCTCGGACTCAACTTGCCTCCTTTCTTCGGATTGATCAATCCTTTCCGTGGTGAGAGTCCGAGAAATACTTCATCTACGGCTTCAAATTCCAAATCCTTTCTTTCTCTTGTCCGCGTAACTCTTTTGGCGGCTACGAAATTTGCCGATCCGTTCCTTGATCGACTTGACCTTCTCCATGGCCTCCGAACTAAGTCGACCTTTGGAATCGAGGGCGACTTTCGCCTTCTTTTGAGTCCATTGGTCATCAATCTCAAAGTGTAGTGGGGATCTCGCATTTCCGCCCATATAGTGCCTAGGGTGCCATCTCAATCGTATCCCGATATCTGTTATTATAGGTGAACTCGGCCAATGGTAAGTGCGAATCCCAACTTCCTTGAAAAACAACGTGCGTGCTCGCAGCATATCTTCCAGGGTTTGAATCGTTCGCTCAGACGGTCCATCAGTTTGTGGATGTCTTTTTGTCTTTTAAACTTAACGAGGTACCCAATTCCTCGTGCAAGCACTTCCAAAATCTGGAGACAAACCTCGGGTCTCTGTCTGATACTATGTCGACTTGTACTCCATGCAGTCGAAGGATTTCTCGGATATAAATCTGCGCAAGTTTCTGCAAGCTAATAGTCTTTTTGAAGTGTAAGAAGTGTACAGAATTCATGAGTCGGTCTACGACTACCCATATGGCATCATGGCCTCCTCTGGTCCTTGGTAGATCCGTCACGAAGTCCATCATAATGTGTTCCCATTTCCACTCGGGAATTCTCAACGGTTGTAGTAAACCAGATGGTCGTTGGTGTTCTGCTTTTACTCGTTGACAAGTCAAACATCTCGCAACGAACTCCGCTACCTGGTTCTTCATGTTTACCCACCAATAATTCCGTTTCAAGTCCTTATACATCTTGTTTGCTCCAGGATGTATAGTGTATTTCGAACGGTGTGCTTCTTCTAGGATTCTATTCCTAATCTGCTCGTCACTCAGTACACAAACTCGATTTCGGAATCTGATAATCCCATCTTCATGCACCGAGAATTCTGATCTCTCTCCTTTAAGTATCTTCTCTTTCAGTTTTTGAAGATGCACATCTGTCCCCTGTGCTTCCTTTATCTCGTTCAGCAGATCAGGTTTAACCGAAATGTTAGCACTTGAAATCTGAGTATTGGTTCTCGTCGGATTCCAATTGCTCAGCTCTTCTAATGATTCCCACTCTCTAATCATAAGTCTGACTAAGCTCGCCTTTCTGCTCAAGGCGTCAGCTACTACGTTAGCTTTCCCAGGATGGTATTGAATATCAAAGTGATAGTCCTCAATTAACTCCATCCATCTCCGTTGCCTCAGATTGAGGTCTGTCTGAGAGAATAGATACTTCAAGCTCTTGTGGTCTATGAAAACCGTGAATGTTGCTCCATAGAGATAGTATCTCCATTTCTTTAACGCGAACACTATCGCTGCTAATTCCAAGTCCTGCGTTGGGTAATTGGCCTCATACGGCTTGAGCTTTCGTGATGCATAAGCAATGACCTTTCCTTCCTGCATAAGCACTGCTCCTAGTCCTTCCTTTGATGCATCACTGTAGACGACAAAGTTTTCTGTTCCCCTTAGAAGGGCTAAGACTGGAGCTGTAGTAAGTCGTTTCTTCAGCTCTTGGAAACTAGTCTCGCACTTGTCATTCCACTCAAACTTGACTTACTTCTGGGTTAGTCGGATGAGTGGTCCGGCTATCTTGGAGAAATCCTTGATAAATCTTCGATAATATCCATTAGTCCTAAGAAACTCCACGATCTAATTCGGACTCGGGTTGTTTCCATTCAACCACTGTCTGTGCCTTCGAAGGATCTACTGCGATCCCATTGTCGGATACTATGTGCCCCAACACTAAGCCAAAATTCACACTTGCTGAATTTGGTATACATCTTATGCTCTCGTAGTGTTTCCAAAATGATTTTCAGATGACGTTCGTGCTCTTCTCTAGACTTAGAGTATACGAGTATGTCATCAATGAATATGACTACGAATTGATCCAAATAGGGTCGAAAGACTCGATGCATCAGATCCATAAACGCTACTGGTGCGTTCGTCAGACCGAAAGGCATTACTACGAACTCGTAGTGTCCATATCTAGTTTGAAATGCAGTTTTGGAAACGTCTTCTTCTCGGATCTTCAGTTGGTAACATCCTTGTTTTAAATCAAACTTCGAGTACACCATCGCTCCTTGAAGTTGATCAAATAGTTCGTCTATCCTCGGGAGGGGATATTTGTTCTTGATGGTCACACTATTAAGACCGCGATAATCTATACACAATCTTAATGTGCCATCCATCTTCTTGACAAACAGTACCGGTGCTCCCCATAGAGGCGTACATGGTCAGATAAATCCCACATCCATCAGCTTCTGCAGTTGAGTCTTCAACTCTTGCAACTCAATAGGAGCCATTCTATACGACGTTCTAGCAATTAGGGCAGTTCCCGATAATACCTCGATGGTGAACTCGACTTCCCTATCTGGAGGGACAGTGGTGAGTTCTTGTGGAAATATATCCTTGTATTCCGATACTATAGGTACTTGGTTAATTTGTGTCTCAACCTTGGGTTTGTTAATTACAAACGCCAAGTACCCTTGTGCCCCTCTAGTGATCGCCTTCCTCGCTTTCATTGCTGAAATGATTGGGGCAATCTTAACTCGTGCCCTTCCCAAAATTTTCACTTCGGGCTTTCCAGGTTCACATAGCTTAATGGACTTGTGATGGCAGTCCATCTGTGCATGGTGTGCGAGACAACGATTCATTCCCAATATCACGTCATATTCGGATATAGGTAATAAGATCAAATCGGCAGGAAAATTTATCTCATCAATCTTAACTCCGCATGCATTATAGAAAATATTTGTTATTTGGCTTGCGCCCATAGGAGTTGACACTTCTAGACATATAGGCATATGTTCCATGCATGCATGCAGCTTGTGAATAAAATGCGGTGCGACAAATGAATGCGATGATCCAGGGTCAAACAATATTTTAGCGTAGTGGTTAGATACTACAAGCGTACCTTCCACCACATCTGTTGCCTCCGGAGCTTCATGTCTGGGTAGTGCAAATGCTCGAGCGGGCATTCGTGGGTCGCACTGTTTGGTTTGGTCTTCGACTTGGGCAATCCTTCAAGTGCTGATTACTACAACGCAAACACCTTCCCTGTTTACGCCAATGATCATGGTAAGTATGCCCTGGTTTCCGCAATGTGCACACACTTGACCCCGCTTTCCCTGTACCATTCCTTTCCCTTTATCCGTCTTATTAACTGGTCCCTTCTGAAACTTAGCAGTCGCTTAGATGGTTGTCCCACAAACCTGTCCTCTTGAGATCTATTTGATGGCCTACAACTTTGAATTTGTCCAATACGGTTCGATCCCAGAGTGGATGGGGAGAGCTTCCTTTACCGCGGCTGAGTAGGTTGTCATTTCAACAGTCAAAAGTTGTTTTTGAAGTTCCAGCTTCAGTCCCCATGTGAACTTGTACAGTTTGTCTTCTGCATCGATTGTCCCCAGGCGTATTTGGACAATCGATGAAATTCGGACTCATCTTGGGCTCTGAGACATGTTCCCCTCGCCTCAACCTATGGAATTCATCCGGCGTGCCTCTTTCACAACTTGTGGAATGATTGTTCATTGAATTCGGTCAGGAAATTTTCCCATGTTCTGGCTACTCGGTCCTATTCCCACTTTCTCTCAACTGCTTTCCACCCATCCCTAGTAGCCGATTCCAGATGAAATACGGCGAGTGTGACTTTCTGCTCATCTGAATATTGGAGAGCATTAAAGATATTCTCCAGTTTCTCAATATATTCCTCTGCTTTTAGGTCGTCTGGCTCTCCTAAGAAAGCCGATGGGTCCAACCGTAAGAATCGCTCCAATGTGCGATCGTTCACCTCTCGGGCGAGTTCGGGAACACGCTGTTGAGGCTCTGCTTGTTGCCTCATGAAAACCAATAATTGATATAGGGCCTGCGCAGTCAAGTTATCTCCTGCAGCAGGTGGATAAGGTGGTGGTAATTCGGGAGAGGGTACCTGTTCCTTGGGTACGTCATCATTCCTTTGGGGAACTCGGCGAGGTCTTCCGCGTCCACGATCTTCAGCCATTATGTATCTTGAAGTGTTAGTTGCAATCCATGAGTAAATGAATCCAATAAATATTCGCGTATAACAAGTTATATCATAGGGAAAGTAATAGCAATACACAAGACAATCGAATAAGTAGAAAAGACATATCCATTAATGTGAAAATTTGAATACACCCAAGAAGTTCATACAACAAGAATCTGTAATCGAAGATACATCCAAATCGAGGATACAAATCAATCAAATACAATGAAAGCAAAGTACAATGGGATGGAAATATGCGTCTACTACAACATGAATACAATCTAACAAATAGGCTAACTACTCGGTGAGGTCGCCATCATCATCACTAGCGGCTACATCAACAATCAGAACCTGATTGGGCTGAGGTGGCGCCAAGATCATCGACAAGATCGACAAGATCCGACCCGAGATCTTCTTTGCTCAAGTCCCCCGAAGCATCATCAAGCGGGATAGCCTCAAGCACCTCAGGCTCCCCGACCTCAACTAGATCCTCCTTGGGATCCTCCTTGGTAAAGGAAAGATAAGGAGGAAATAAGGAAAGAATGAATTAAAGAAAGTCAATCAAGAGTCAACTAAGTCAAGACAAGTATGACTATGGAATCTCCAAGTATAAGTTCTAACTTAGTCTAAACATCGATAATACGGTTCTATGCCATTTGAAATCGATTTCACACTTAATTAGTCAAGTCGCGGTACTACCCAACATAGACCGAGGGTCCTATCCTGGGTCAGCTCGGTGTAAGTTTCCATCTTACTAGCCGAGCGCTGATACCACTAAAACTGTCACGCCCCAGACGGGACACAACGACAATCAACCACTTAAACAAAAATAAACCCAATAGTCTAGAGAAATGATACAACAATCCCAAGTGAAACAGAGTCTAAAGCAGCGGAAATAAAAAAAAACATAAGTACGAATTATATTTTAAGGTCCAACAACATCCAAATACATCCAACATAATTACCTGAATAAGTTTACAAGCCAAACTAAAATGTAAAGTACACAATATCCCAATCTTAAAAGTCAAAGGGACTTACGCCCTTAAATACAGTCCAAAATGAAAACGGAATAAAGGAGTCTAACAACAACAAAAGTAAAAGAAATAAGTCCAGCAACATCAACAATAATAGAAAGCAAGTCTAACGGGCGGAGCACAGGAATTCAGTCCGTGGTAGGTTCGGCATCTTCAACGTACTCCTTATCTAGCCGTTAGAAAATAGGAGGGGATGAGACAGAAATCTCAGTGGTTGGGGTGATCGTGTACAAGTGTGGCGATATATATAGTTAATGCAAGAAAAGCAGTTGTATGAAAAATGCGTGAGATATGATGCGTGATTTCACACACAGTCCACAAGCATCGTGATAAATATATTTAAGGATCGATTTAAAAGGATTCGTGGTCACATGCACTAGGTGATTGCGTATGATTGCGTACGGAATGTAACGCCAATCCTATGAAAGACAAGTAGTGGTTGCGTACGGATTTGTATCGCCAACCAATGCAATACAAGTAGCGGTTGCGTACGGATTTGTAGTGCCAACCAAACGGGTCCAATTAACTCCAGAATCGTGTGGATCAGACAGCGATTCCTTCGTTCTTCCTAGTAACTCCCCGAGCAAGATGGTCCAAGACATGTCACCTTATCACTCCATAGGCAAAGACAAATACACAGTAGAGCTAGCTAGTTCCGGATTGTCATAATCATGATTATACCTCAAATACTACGACCCGTTTCCTCGGGACAAACTCCGTCCCCGATTCGCGGGATTAGGGACGATGGGGCCGAGAGTAGAATAGCACCGAGCCGCCTTGCCCATCCCCCGACGTATCCATTCTCGACAAGTGAGCTCGACACACCAAGTTGACTCAGCAGAAAGTAAATACAAGTTCGTAGTCAACCAGCAAATGAGTATTATTGATTCAAGGAAGCAGTTCAGGAAAATTTTCGAAAATTGTGAGTGGAAATTATGGCGTTGGTGGAGTTATTTGGATGAAGATGATTATCGGGAAGATAAGCAATCTTTGATATCTTGAAAGATTAGGTGGAACAAAAGTCCCGTTATAGATTCGAAATCGCAAGACGAGGAAGTCACCCCGCGATCGTGTATTAATCGGTCAAGACGATCCGATAAGTCAAGGAATTTTTGAGAAAATAAAATATTTTAATTAATTATTAAAGTCAGAGGGTCCAAGGCTGTTTTATTAAAAGAAAAATAATTTGAGTTAGGTCCTTGTTAAAAGAAAATTTACAATTAGCCCCATTTTGTAAAAATCAATACTTTTGGGGTTAAAAATTGAATAAATAAATATTCCGACCTTAAACAATTATTAGGTCAGTTCCTAAATTCTCTAAATTGTTCAGAGATTCAGTTTTTTAAAGTTTTGAGGTCGAGTTTTTATAAAATACTCGCATTGGCCCCAAATTTGTTAAAATTGTCATTTCGGACCCTAAGTTTAAAATAATTGGAACTCACAAACCGGAAGGGATTTTAATGTGATTACAGTTGGAAAATGTCACTAAGGTTAGTGAGATATTGGGACAAAAACAGTTTTAAAAATAAATAAGTATAGGTCCCTTAACTTTTGAAAATCTCATTTTTGTCCCTTTTTGAAATAATTGCCTTTAAGGCTTTTAGGGGTCCAATTGTTATGAAATTTTGACCTTGGGTCCAAAATATCATTAAGTTATAGTTACATTAGTATTTCCAGATACATGGACTGTATAAGTCCTGGAAATTTCATTTGGGTCCTCAAGTTTAATCTTTTACAATTTGGTCCCTCAATTTTTATAAAATTACTTTCCAAGCTCTAAACACTTGGATTGTTGGAATACACTTAAAATATGTTATTTACAGTCCCTTAAGAGTTAAAATTTTAAATTTTAAAATTAGGGTCTGGTACAGTTTCGAAAATTACAATGTAGCCCTTAAACTTCTAAAATTTTATAATCTAGTCCTTGGGCTTTTAAAGGTTGATTTATCTTAAAACTCTTAAAACATTATTAAAATGTCCAAACATCATTTTTGAACCTGAGTACAGTCCCAAAACTCAAAAATTACATAGAGGTCCCTTAAGTTTTATTTTCTTGCAATTAAGTCCACCAACTTTCCATTTTTTCATTTTAAGTTCAAAAATTTAAATTTAATCAATTATGCTCGACTTGTCCAGGTTATAAGTCATACAAAAACATGGATTTCAAGGATCATACACATGCATGTCCATCTCATACAAAAATTCATCAAATACAACAATAAAGTGTACATGCATGCACCTATTTTTCAATAAATAGCATTTTTGAGCAACACTTGAGAATTTTTACACCTTGATACATGAAATTAACATGCAATACATAATATATATATATATATATATATCACGTGCTCAAAATTAAAACACTACATGCGTTTAAATAAAAACACCTAGAAGTTGAAAGTATTTTTCCACCCACCTTAAAATTGGATAGTTGTGAAATGAAAGGATAAATTTCACAACTTGATTATGAAGTCACTTAGGTCAGCCCCTAAGTCAAGAAATACCAAAAATTAAGAGTTAGAAAAATTAGTGAAAAATTAAGGAAAAAGAATAAGGTGAGAAAATTGGAAATACTACACTTTACCTCGTAGTAGATGAAACGGAACTAGTAGAAGCTTCAAAGTTGGAATTTTTAGCTAACCCTCAAAACTACTTAATGCCAGCCCCTATTTCTCAAAAATGAAAAAGGGGTGTTAAAATGTGAAGAAAATAGGAAGAAGAGAAAAGGACACTAGTGTCCAAATCTTACCTTATAGTCCAAATGCTCCAACAATTTCTCTTCAAGTCTTCTAAGGTGACCACAATGCTTGCATGTCCTTACGCAGTCTTCTATGTGTACCTCCAAAAGTCAAAATTGAACTTAAGTTAAAAAGAGAAGGTGATGAGTTATAGGATATCAAGTTGAATTGAAGAATAGAATTTCTTACCTTTGTGAGAGGAGGGATCGAATTTTATGAAGAAAAATTCTTGTTTTTTTGTTAAGTGTTTGAAGAAAGAGGAAGCGTTTGATGATATGAATATGGTGTTCTTG
The DNA here is from genome assembly GCA_016081115.2 of Rehmannia glutinosa. Lineage (NCBI taxonomy): Eukaryota > Viridiplantae > Streptophyta > Magnoliopsida > Lamiales > Orobanchaceae > Rehmannia > Rehmannia glutinosa. Next base: position 93,595,303 of record CM071936.1, on the reverse strand, counting down.
AAGATAAGAAGGAATGTTTGAAGATGTGAAGGATGTGTTCTTGAAGATATGAAGAATGTTTGAAGATGTGAAGGATGGGTTCTTGAAGATTTGAAGATGTGAAGGAATTGTTCTTGAAGATTTGAAGATGTGAAGGAATTGTAGAGAGAAGGAGGAGGATTAGCTTGAAGATTAAAATGTGTTGGTGAAAATGAACAAAATTTTGTTCATTCTTGGTCATATGGCCGTCCACCATGGTGAGAGGGAGAGGAATGTTTTGATCAAATTCTATGTCTTGTAATTTGTCTCTTGCATGGAGACAAAAGGAGAGTCAAAGGTATGGGCAAGGGATGGGTAATGAAAGAATGTTGGGTGGGTGGGAACAAGTTGGGGAAATTAATATTAAAGAATTGATGTATAAGATAATGTGTATAATGTTTCAATTAATGGTGTAATTATACACAAGATGAATAACATAAGGTGTATATGTATAATAGTTAGAAGGTATTTCTACACCAAAATACTCCTCTTGGCCGTCCACTATAGGGGTAATTATGGTATTTCCTTTTTTTGTCCCAAATTTGATGATAATAGATGAATAATATCAATGTATTTGTGTCACAAATACATACGTCCACATTGGCTTTATCTTTGAGAAAGGTAAAAATATTTTTTTAATATATTCAAAATCATAATAAAAGCAAATGCAATGGGTTTTAGGTTTGGGGCGGGTAAATGGATCAGAAACTCTAAAAGTACACGTCTTAAAGTATGATAAATCCTCCCGATCAATTTTCTATAGGTTATGCATGCCCCAATGGGACATGATATATATGGTTGTGGGGTGTTGATCGAGCTGTTAATAAGCAATGTGTATACATAATAATTTTAAGGGGACAAGTAGTAAGCATTTATAAAAAAAACAAAGTGTAGAGAATTAATGATATTTTTATGTAGATATATTATAAACAGACATATATTACAACTTAATATTATAATTCATGCAACAGATGTCAGTAAATGACTCTAGCTCCATGGTCCAGATGATCAAATATTTGAGTGGTATTTACTGGCGTCTAAAACAAATATATTTATAACTAGTTCCATCATAATCCTTGAAATATACAATAATATTGTTTCTCCGTGTAACAAAAGGAGTCAAATTTCAAAGCTCAGTCTTATCATGTAATTATAAAAATAAATTTCATTATATGCTCAATCCAAATTATTTAAAATTACTCATTATCCTTATGAAAAGAAAGAATAAATTACTTTTGTTATTCACTTATATAATGAATTGGGACAACAAACCAGTTTTCTCAAATCATTAACAATAGATTATATATAATGGTATATAGTAAAAATAAATAAACTACTTACCTCAAAATTCCAGAACATTAAATATTTCTAGACTTTCAAACCTTGACTTTATGCATTCTATTTAAATAAAGTTTAGATTAAACAATAGTAGTTAGCTAATAAACACAAAATATCATGTTTGGAACCAACACTTTCCAAAATATGATGATATATTCTAATAATTATCTACAAAATCCAAATCAAATGACCGATAGGTTTAAAATGTCCAATATAATATGATAAAGTTTGGGTTGTAGAGGTTCAAGAGTTGTGTATCCTAACAAATTAATATCCTAATGTTAGGAAATTCATTGAGTAGATTTTGATGATACCATGTAAAACTTAAACTAGGAAGTTGGCACCCCATTTTCCTTGTAATTTGTATTGTAATAGATAGGACTGAAAAAGCTGAGTCAAGTCAGCTATGCCAAGGATTACAAGAAGTCAACTGTGGACTATGTGAAGACTCTACTGTGTGTCAGCTGAGTATGACCAGGAAGGAAGTCAAGGACTCGACTAAAGAAGAGTCAGCTGGGGAACAGCTGTAAGAAGTGTCAGTCAAGTCAACTCAAGAAGCCAAGTCTCATGTTGAAGTGACAGTTGAGTTATCCAATGACTGCAGCCTACTCAAGTCACCCGGGGTATAAACATCAGTCTAGTCAAGACAACTAACTTAGATCCATTGTTTAAAGTCAAGAATATTACTCAACATAGTAATATGTCAAAGCTGTGAGGTCTAAAGTGTTAGTCCCAGAATTGTGCAAAAGGAATGAACCAATGGGAAACACTGCACCTTGTGTCAGGCACCTGAAATGATGCGAAGTCATTTAATACGAGGAAAGGTCAACATCAAGGACTGCAGACAAGACAAGCCAACGAACATAAGCGACATTTGAAATTAGTCTATCTCTTCAAATGGCAAAATTTCAAATGTGCACTATAAAAGGCTGAGGAAGTTATTGAGAAAAGGTTACCTAAACCACGAACAAACAAGCAAATTCAAGCATTTAACCTGAAATATTCTCATAAACATTCAAGCAATTCCTCCAGCCTGAAACTCGAAGGAAATCGATCCAACACGAGGTGTGAAGGAAAGATAACTTCAAATTTGTTGAAGAGGAAACTTTTGAAGAAATCAAAGGGGTATACTTTCCAAGCTAGGATTGTAGAAAGGTTACAGGTCAAACCATTATCAAGTTTGTTGGAAGGCTTTGTGATCAAATCCAAGAACTTGAGAAGTGAGCTGAAGAAGCTAAGTCACAAGAGAAGCCAGTTGTGTGATCAAGGTTGTCTCCAGACTGTTCACTGCTTTGTAAACTGATTTGTTACATAGTGGATTCCTCCAGGAGTTGGAGAAGATAGGATTAGAAGAATTACCCCATCTTCGAATCTCTATAAAAATATTTGTGTCATTTACTTTCAGCAAATTTACTTTCTTGCATATTCAATTTATGTCTGTTAAGTATTATATTTGCTATCCAACTGATAAATAACCAAGTGCTAAGAATCAAGTGTTTAAAACAAGCTAAAATCTAATCAAAGGGTGTTAACTCTTCCGCTGTTAAAAACCAATCATCCAAGTTAAGTATTTGGCTTAAGCAGTCGAGTTATACTATCAACAGCTCTATCAAGTCTGTTGAGTGGGTAACTCAGCTGAAAAGACAACTTAGTTGTCCATCAAGGACACAGCTGTTTGAGTCAACTCTATTGAATTATTTTAAAAGGACTAAATCGAAAATTTTGTAAGGTTTATTCAACCCCCATCCCTTCTAAACCTTACTTCACACCCCTTGGGACCTACAAGTGGTATCAGAGTGGTTGGTTCATTGAGACTTCCGCACTGGTTACTGAACTAGATCTCTATCTTTTCAAAAAGTTTTTAAACACTTGTGTTTTCAAAGTCTTTCATTTTAAGCAAAGTTATTATCATGGTAGCAAATCTGACACGCATTCCTATGTTCACTGTTGAAGAATTTGATGATTGGAAAATTCGTATGTGTGCTCATCTATCTGCATTACATGATGAAATGTGGCTTGTGATTGAGGATGGGCCATTGCAAATACTCAAAGTGAACACGGCCGCAATAAAAGCAGCTGCATCTGAAGGAGAAGAAGTTGTTGGTGAAGCAAGACCAACCATGGTTGAAAAACCAAGGACTGAGTGGACTAATGAGGATAGAAAGAAACACAACTTGGATAATGTGGCTAAAGACATACTCTACAAGACATTGGACAAAGCAATGTTCAATAAAGTCAAATCTTGCAAATCTGCAAAAGAAATCTGGAACAAGCTAACTTTAATTTGTGAAAGATCAGAAAAAATTAAAGAAAATAAATTGTATGTTGATGTTCAAAAATTTGAAAATTTCAAAATGCTTGCAGGTGAAACCTTGGATCAGCTCGATGCTAGATTCACTGAGATTATGAATGAGCTTTCAGCTCTTGGGAAGGAATATACACAGAAGGAAATGTGTATGAAGATCTTAAGAAGTCTCCCAGCTGAATGGAAAATGAAGGTTATGGCCCTGAGACATTCAATGGACCTCTCAAGAACATCTAACCATGAGCTATTCTCACACCTCAAAGCCTATGAGTTTAAGCTGAGAAGAAAAGAACAAGAGGAGACATTTGTACCCAAGACAGCTGCATTATTGGCTAGTCATGGAAAGAGAGCTGAGCCAAAGGAAACCATAGACCACGAGGAAGTTGCCCTGATGGTCAAAAGATTCAACAAGTTCTTCAATAAGAACTATAAAAGAAAAAAGGGTGAGACCTCCAGGAGACATTCAACTCCTTCCAAATCAAGGGAAGACATGCCACCCAAGAGAGTTGAGCATCAAAGGGTTGAATATCAAAGAGCTGATAATCTTAGAGCAGACAGAGCTGATCAAAGAGCTAAGAACATGTGTTGGAACTGCAGACAACCAGGACACTTTGCAGTTGACTGTTCCTATCCACTAGTCAACAAATATAGGAATGAGGAAAAAAGAAAAGTCTTCAGGGAAAGAAGACAGGAAAAGAAGAAAGTAATGTTAGCCGAGATCGCTAAGACAAACCAAGTCCAAAGAAGCGAGAGACAGAAAGAAAGTAGTGAAGCAGAACTACTCAAGTGATTCTGAGGAGGAGGCTATGATCTGCCTTATGGCCAAAGAACAAGATCAACCAGATCAAGAAGATGAGGTACACTCTAACTCATCTCATTCAGATTCAAGTGATAGTGAGTGATACACACACTACATCACCCACTGATCTTTATGATTCATTAGGCAAAATGATGAAAGATTTTGAACAAATAAAAGCCTCACACTATTCTAAATGAGGAAAACAGCCAACTTAAAAGCCAAAACTCACAGCTGATTTAAAGTGCTGAGTACTCTAACTCATATAGCTGATGAGAATACTAAGCTGGAGGCTGAAAATGGAAAGATCACAGCAGAGTTAACTGCTACAGAAAAGGGAGAAAAAGATCTTAAAAATGTGATTGCCTCATTTACAAAGGCATCCAAATCATTGGATGATCTTATTATGAGTCAAAAAGAATGTGGAGATAAGACATGCATAGGATTTAATTCTTTTGTGCACAGTCAAACACCAAGAGTGATTTTGGAAAAAGGATCTTCAAGTAATGAAGCATCTCAAAAACCAAAACACCAAATGTTGCACCCACATTCACTCCAAAGCACAATCAGACACAAACTGGCCTTGGATACAAAGGAAAAGGAAAATAGCCAGTTCAATATGCTGAGAGGGCAGCTGAGAAGAAATCCAGCCGAGTTCCTCAGCAAACTCCAAACAGAAAATACTCTGTGAAAAGCAAATAGAGCTACCAAAAACCCCAGAAATTTCATCAGAGAAATACATATGATGGGAATGGTAGAAACTATCAAAACTATGCTGATTGGAATAATGTGAAACATCAGCAAAGACCTATGGAATACAAGCCAAAATGGCAAAGACCTAAACTTCAGCAAAGGTCATTCCAAAGGCAAAAGAGCTATTATCAGCACACATATGCACCCAAGTACTACACTCAGAAATACCACAACTACCCTAAGAAAGAAGTTGCTAAAACACAAACACAGGCATACAGATAAAAGAGACAGCTCTATGAACCTAAAACCCCCAAGCAATTTGCTAATGTGCATTATGATTATGACACCGATATATGACAACCTCTTAGAGTCAAATCTTTTGGCTATAGGTTCGTTGATCATCTTATAGATAATCTTATAGCAAGTATGGGTACTAAAAACCCTTGATTCAGGACCTGTGTGGGTGCCAAGGAAGTACATGGATAGTGGTACAAGAAAACTGTCAAAATTCAAAGAGATTAGAGGTGCAAAAGTCATATTTGATTAAGCTCTAGGGGAGATTCAAGGATCTATCAAGAAAAATGGATTGAAATCACATGTTGCTTATGTTGAACCTGTTAAGCATCGCCCAAAACTATGGATAGTGCTACAATGTTGATTCAACATGTGAGACATATATCAAAGATGATCAAATGAAAAGTGTTGCAAGGATCAAGATCAAGAAAAAATGTACAAGATTTCAAGGAGATTAGAGCAAAGAGCACACCGAATCAAGTTGGTTGTGGCACAAAAAAGTCATATTTCAAGACAATCAACAAGCTTGAAATTCATCTTGTAGAAGGATTGCCGGACTCGATGTACAAGAAAGAAAGTGAGATTAAAGCAAATAAAATCTTCATTAAAGGATAAGCCAAGTCCTTCTTCAATAAGGATATTACATCTGTTGCATATGAATTTATTTTGTCCAGTTGAGCCAACGACCATAAGTGGAAAGAAATACACCTTAGTGGTGGTGGATGATTACTCAAGATATACATGGATAATCTTCACGTGTAAAAAGAAGGAAACTTTGCAGAAGTTACCTCAGTTGATGAAAAGAGTTCAAAATGAAAAGAGCCAAACCATTATAAAAATAAGATCTGATAGAAGAACTGAGTTTGTCAATGGAATAATAACTCAGTATTGTGTTGAGAATGAGATTGCTCATGGGTTGTCAGCTGCAAGAACTCCACAGCGGAATGGAGTAGCTGAAAGAAGGAATAGAACTCTCAAGGAAGCTGCAAGGACCATGTTAGCTGAAGTTGGATTGCCTAAGAGATTTTGGGCTGAAGCCATTAACACAGCATGCTATACTCAAAATAGATGCATGATCAATTGGCAATTGACCAAGACTCCCTATGAGATTTGGATAGGGAGAAAGCCAAATGTTGGATACTTTAGGATATTTGGATGTAAATGCTTCATCCATAACAATGGCAAAGATAATTTGAAGGCTTTTGATGCTAAAGCTAATGAAGGTATCTTTTTGGGATACTCAGCTAAGAGTAAAGCCTATAGAGTGCTGAATAAGAGGACTATGGTTACAGAAGAGTCTATCTATGTGGTTTTTGATGAACCTAATGTAAATGGAAAAGACATTGAAAAGTTAGCTGATAAGCTGAATCAACCAACTATGCAGAAGAGTCCTTATGTTGAAGGTGAAGTAAGAGCACTCAACCCTGATGAAGATGAGATAGCTGAATCTCAAAGACATTCGAAAGTCTACAACTGAATGAAGATTAAAGAGTTGTTCAAGACAACTTAGCTGCGAGATGGCTAAATCCAGCAGACTTACTCCAACCTGTTGTGAGATGGCTGAGAGACAATCCACCAGAGTTAGTTATTGGAGATGTTAGAGATGGCACAAGAACCAGATCCAGAGCACAACATGAAGCTATGTTCACTTGTTTTATTTCCCAGATAGAGCCTAAAGATGTGTCTCAAGCATTGGATGACACACATTGAATTCAGGCCATGCAAGAAAAGTTGAATCAGTTTGAAAGAAACAAAGTATATGAATTAGTATAGAGGCCAACCCATCAAAATGTTATTGGCACAAAATGGGTTTTTAGAAACAAGATGAATGAGGAATTGTAAGAAACAAAGCAAGATTGGCAGCCAAAGGGTATTGCCAAGAAGAGAGTATAGATTTTGATGAAACATTTGCTCATGTTGCAAGATTGGAAGCAATAAGGATGTTTCTTGCTTATGCTGCACATAAGAACTTCAATGTGTATCAAATGGATGTGAAGAGTGCATTTCTAAAATTGTTAGAGGAAGAAGTCTATGTTGAACAACCTCTAGGTTTTGAGCAGAAAACTATTGGAGATAAGGTCTACAAGCTCAAGAAAGCTTTATATGGATTGAAACAAGCACCAAGAGCCTGGTATAATACATTGTCTCATTTCCTAACTGACAATGGATTCACCAAAGGCAAAGTTGATAGAACACTCTTTAGAATTCAAAATGGAGAGAGTATATTGCTTGTTCAAATATATGTGGATGACATCATTTTTGGTTCCACAAATAAAGAGCTGTGTGACAAGTTCTCAAACCTCATGCAAGGTAAATTTGAGATGAGCATGATGGGAGAGCTGACCTTCTTTCTAGGACTTCAAGTCAAGCAATTGAAGGATGGAACCTTCATAAGTCAAACAAAATATACCAGAGATTTGATGAAGAAATTTGGTATGGAAGAGAAGTCTTCTGTGAAAATTCCAATGAATACTTCAGTCAAGATGGACATGGATGCAAATGTTAAAGTTGTTGATCAAACTAGATATAGAGCACTCATTGGATCATTGCTCTATCTAACAAAGAAGGTGCCGACATCACCGTTGGTAAAGAGGTGTATGTGCAATATTTCAATCTGCACCAAAGGAGAGCCACATGACTGCAGCTAAAAGAATCCTAAGATATTTGAAGGGATGTCAGGAAGTTGGCTTATGGTATCCAAAGGAAGGTGGATTCAAGCTGATTGGTTACTCAGATTCAGACTATACTGGATGTAGAGTTGATAGGAAAAGTACTTCAGGTACATGTCAAATGCTCGGAAATAGATTGGTTTCTTGGTTCAGTAAGAAACAAAATTCAATTGCCACATCCACAGCTGAAGCAGAGTACATAGTCATGCGGGCAAATTGTTGCAGCCCAAGTCTTATGGATGAGTCAGCAGTTGAGAGATTATGATATTGAAGAAAAAGAGATTCCAATTATGTGTGATAACACTAGTACTATTGCAATCACTCAGAATCCTGTGTTGCATTCAAGAACAAAGCACATTGATGTCAGATATCATTTTATAAGAGATTATGTTGAAAAGAAAGACATCACCTTGGAATACATCTCAACTGATAAACAATTAGCTGACATATTCACAAAGCCATTATGTGAATCGAGATTTGAAGAACTCAAAAATGAGTTACGGTTGATTGGGTTGAGTTAGCATACTCAGAAGACTCAATCACCAGAGATAGAAGATGAGAGATGTAAAAAAAAAGATAAAGTTTCACATTTCAGCCAAGTGAAACAGCCTAGTCGGGAAGTAAGGCGTATCGAGTTAGATGACTACGGAGTTACTTCATAAGAGAGAGAAGCAGAGTTAAGTCTCTTTGGATATAAGTTGAATCATTTATGAGTTAAGTGACAAAAATGTAGTCATTTTTAAATGAGCGGGAATGTTTTTAAGGATGACGTAAGCGTAATAATGACGGTCATAGTAAAAGTTGCACAGTAAACCATATGATTGGATATAAATACTGTTGCATTTAATGCGGGGAATTAAATGTGGTTTTGAAGCTCCAATCTCAGTCGTTGATTTTGATCAAAAAAAATTAAAAAAGTAAAATTCGTCCTTTCACGTCCCTTATATACGAAACTTCAAATTTCTCTCTCCTCACGTGAACTATTCATCTTCAAGCAAACAAAGTGCATTCTCTCTGAAACTTTGTGCGAACCCTAGTTCTTTCAAGCAAGTTTTTCTCTCATTTCATTCGGTAAAAATCTCTGAAAATGGCTCCAAAACTTGATTACGTGAAACTCTCAAAGAAAATCCACACTGGTTCTTCAGTGGATTTTGAAGGAATGATCAAGCAGGGTATCGATGAGACCCTAGTCAAGAAAATAGTTGAGATGTTGGAGAAATCCGGCCTGAAGGACTTTTTTACGATGGAGTTCACTCATACGTACTTTGAAGAGGTCGCTATGTTTTACGTGAATGCTGAAGTGAAGGACGATGAAATCAAGTCTTCTGTCCACAACAAGGTCATTAAACTCAATGCTAAAGACATTGTTGAGCACTGTTTGTTGCCCGAGGAGGGTTTTAAGGACATCACTGAGCAGGATCCCAACTTAGATGTGCTTGGAAAGAAGTTGCCAAGCCTGGGTGTGCTATGAAATTAGTCTACACAGCCAAGAAGGATTCCTTGAAGGACGACTATCACAAGCTGATGGATGTCTTCTCGAAGTGTATTGACATGAAATTTGGAAGCTTCAATCAGCTGTCCAAAACTAAGCTGATCGTGATGGTTGTGATCATGAAAGAAAAGAAAGTAAACTGGGCTGAGTTTGTTTACAGCAGACTCTGCCAAAATGTGCTGAACAGGACCTACAAGGAGGATGGGTCCTTTGGATGCTCTTTGGGCAACGACCTGGTTATTGGCCATCTTATGGAGGTGAAGGGAATTGCATTACGCAATGGCAAACCCTTCCATGTCAACAATAAAATGTTCAGAGAAAACCTCTCAGCAGCCCAGAAGAGAGCTCATGCTAGAAGGGTCGTCGATACCAAATGAGGAGGAATCAGCTAATCCTGAAGACACAGGTGAGACCCCTCCACCAAAGAAGAAAACTGCGGTATCCAAGCTTTTTCCTGCCCCCGAAGCCAAGCCAAAGAAAGCACCTGCTCCTGCAGCCAAGTCCAACGCTCTTGCCCATACAACCGAGTCACCTACCAATGCAGCCGAGACTCCTTTCCCCGCAGCCGAGATAGAGGAGGAACACCATATTCCCTCTCTTATAGTGAAGAGAAAGCGCACTGCCAAAGCAAGGAAGGCAGCTGGGAAAGCCATTACATTTGAGGAACCTAAGAACATTGAACCGGAGGTTCCCCTGCTCCCATCCAGAAAGAGACGGTTGTTCAGGCGATCTGAGCTTGAAAAGACAGTTGAATCCGGTACTCAGCCGGAGAAAGAAATTGAGACTGCTGGTGATCAGGAAGAGCAATCTACTGATGGTGATCAGTAGAGATCTACCGAAAACCCACTATAAGGAAAACAGCTGAGGAAAGTGAAGAAGCCGAGACAACTGAGCCTGAAGTTGAAATAGTTCTCCCCTCCTCTAATTGATGATGTTGCATCTGAGGAAGAGCAAGGTCTCTTACCTCCCATTCCAGATGAAGTCGATGATGATGATGATGATGTGATTATGTACTCTCCAGCTTACCTTGACATCCAAAGGCGTTTGAGGGAATCAAAGGCATGGAAGTTGGATAACTCAAGGATGCAGTTCACTCGCCCTGAGTTCATCGAGGAAGAAGAAGAGCTTCTTTGATTCCTTGGTGTTGGTGATGTTCGATCCGCCCTGAATGAAGCCAACTGTCTCGCATATTCTCTGCATTCTTAAGGAGGAGGAGAATGAGAAAGCTACCGAGCAAGCCCGAGCCTTGGAGAAATCCAAGATGTGCGCCTTCACAGGCTTTCTAGAGCATACTCACGAACATCTTCCAGAGTTCACAGACAATGATGAAGACATGGATCTTGCTGCTGCAGCAAAGTCGTCAGAACTGCAGCAAGCCATGAAGGAATCCAGAGCCATGCACGAACTAAGCTTATTAGAATGTCCGGGAGAGTCCTCCCAAACTCTTCTGCAGACTGATCCCTTGGGAGTGGTGCAGTAAATTGCTACAACCATAGTTGCCACCACGTCCCCAGTGCATTCGACTGATGGCTCCCAGGGCAATGGCAATGAAGCTGGGACTTTGGGCCCCCAATCTAATCCGACCCCTGAAGAAGGTGTTAACACACCTGCCCCTGCGGCTGTACACTCAGAGGGAAAAGTCGCGTCTCTAGAGCAGAGTTACCCCACTCTCATTCACTCAGCTAGTGTGCCAGCTGAGGGGGAAACTCTCTCCACCACAGCTAGGTTGGAGAAAGTTGTGGGAGACAAACCAATGCAGTCCGGAGGCGAAGCTGAGAAAGAACTTACAGAAGAGCAGAGTGACATTAACGACGCTCAAACATTTAAGTCTGTTTCAGCTGAAATGTCAGTTGCGTTGAAGGAAATTAAGCTGCTACCACAGCAGAGGCAAATGATGGTGAAGCCCGGGGAGTTAACACTCTGGGCTCTGAAAGTGCAATCCAAGGGGTTGAGACTCCTCTGGATGCCAATGTCTAAGACCCTAAGACATCTGAGTCTGTCAAAGGGATTATAGAAGACCCGAAGACATTTGAGACTGTCGAAGGGATTGCAGAAGGCCCTGCAGCAGCAGGATATTTAAGGCCAACGGGAGGTTGAGACTTCCCTTGGTAAAGATGATAAAATTGAGAACATTCCTCAAATTGAAGGTGAGGCCGCAGAAGAAGTTATTGGTGCCCTACAAGACTCCCAAGAAAACATTGATACATCATTTTTGGGATCGGAAGATGAAGCTGAGTCCACTCAACATGATAATTCTATGATGGACACAGCTGAGGATGTTCACAAATCTCAGAGCCTAGTCAGTGAGAAGACGACTCCTATGAGATTCAATTTTAATAATGAGCCAACTCCACAGGTCTCATCATCCTCCGATAAAGCTGATGATATAGTTGAGGACACGATTACTCAATTGGAAAAACCCACTGAGACCAAGGGAGCTGTTAAGAAGAAGGCTCCAGCTCACCAACCGGGTTAAACATCTCAAATGCCCCAGCTGGAAACGAGTCATATGCGCAAGCTCCCATAGTCATAGCAGAGCAACGACTCCCACGGCTCGACCACCACAGCTCCTACAAACCTGTGACCGCTAATGAAGTTGTCGCAGACGAGGCACAACGAGCTGAATCATCGCAAGCACCTGAGCAACAAGAAATTATCTATGTGCGCGATGATGCATTCCAAGACATGTTTCCCTTCTCCAAGGATTTGCCTGAGTTGTAAGAAGAGACAACTGATGAAGAAATGAGATACACCATAAGGGAAGATCCAGTTATTCCCACAGAAACAATTGTTCTAACGGACTTCAATTTTGATGCAGAATGGCCATCAGTTGAATCCAACGTGCAAGCTGAGTTCTGTGACGTCTTCAAGAAAATCTATGAAGAGATTGAGAAGATAGAACGTCATCAGGCCTCTCTGGACTTACATCTGGACAATCGAGATGCCACTCTCACAGCCGATCTAAGAGGCATAGTGGTAAGACTAAGGGAATGGACTCAACAACAGACTGCAATGAGAATCGAGCAAGTATGGTATTTCAAAGATTTGTATAGAAGGATGCTCGTATGGAGTGTTGATAACTCCATGTACATGCAGAGGATGAAGGAGTACATTGAGAGGATAAACCAGTCTCACAAAACGGATATGGAGCTGCTGCAACATTTCCACTAGAATGAAATTGCCAGACTCGAGAACAACATGAATGAGAAATTCAGTCTCCTCATGGCTGAAATGAAGATTGTATCAGCCGAGTCCAAGGCCACACGCTCAGAATTTTGAATAGCGTATGATGCAATAGACTCCAAGCACAACTCAACTATCAGCAGACTGGACTTTATCCTCGGAGGAATGTTCCCTGGGATACCTCTCTCTTTTGGTGATGATGCCAAAAAGGGGGAAGAGGAGTCCCTCAAGGGTTTGAAAGAAGAAAAATTGAAGAAAGGAAGTGACATGGCTAAGGGGGAAGGAAGTTCGAAAGACTTGAAGGCGATGTTTGTTTGAAATTGAGTGATGTCATCGCCTCTATTCTCAAAGAAACTCCCCGTGACCTTACCTATAGAGAAATGCAGCAGGTGTCCATGAAAGACAAAAGAAAGGTCATTGAAGCTGGATTTGAGGAGTTAGTTGAAAAACAAGATGCTTGTGTTCATGAAATCATGAAACATTATGGTGGTCTTCCAGCCAGAAAGGACCAGGATGCAATACCTGATGATGGATCTGAGCCTAGATCAATTGAGAAGTTTAAAACTCTTGAATCAGAAGGCTACTTCCAAGGAATGGCCCTGTCTTAAGCCTGGGACTTGTACTGGGAGAAAGGTTTGAACTTGTATAAAGAAGGTCGAAGCAGACTCCGAACGATCACACTGGCCGAAAGCGAGAAGACTCGCACAAAGACACTCCCAGAAGAGGAAGAGCTGAGTCAGGTAGAGAAAGAAGTGGTGGTGGAAGAGGCTCCCAGCCTCGACCAAAACCAAAAGATGTATCGTATGTGGATCCTGAGAAGAAAGGTATTATCTACTAGGCTGGATATGATCACCTTGCCAACTGAGAGATTGAAAGAAAGAACGTTGAAGGTGCAAGGAGGTAAGAAGAAGAAAATCTATGGCAAACTAGAGAATGGCTCGAGAGGAAGCAAAGGTATGACCCTGATGCCAAACGGGCTTATGAAAAGAAAAAGAGAGAAGAAGAGGAAAGAAAGAGGAAAAGGGATGATCCAGACAGAAGAAGAGCTGATGAAGAAAGAAGAAGGAAGCAGCAAAGGCGTTGAAGTGTTGTTGCAAACCCCTTCGTGTATTTTTGTTGTAAATACACATATGTAAGTCTTCTGTAATAAGTTTAGTAAATCTCCCTGTAATTTCACTCTTTATGTATTTTAGCTTAGATATACTATGTTTTGACATGTAAACATTTATATTGCTTTGATACCGAATGTAAACAGCTGTGTAAAGGACAAGAATGTTATGATCAATAAAATGATCCATTAAGCATACATTCTTTATTACTGCATTGTCTGTATGTATCTTTGTTGTTTACTTTCTTTAAATGTTTTAAGTTTTGGCATCATCAAAAAGGGGGAAATTGTTAGGAAATTTATTGAGTAGATTTTGATGATACCATGTAAAACTTAAACTAGGAAGTTGGCACCCCATTTTCCTTGTAATTTGTATTGTAATAGATAGGGCTGGAAAATCTGAGTCAAGTCAGCTATGCCAAGGATTACAAGAAGTCAACTGCGAACTATGTGAAGACTCTGTTGTGTGTTAGCTGAGTATGGCCATGGAAGGAAGTCAAGGACTCGACTAAAGAAGAGTCAGCTGGGGAACAGCTGTAAGAAGTGTCAGTCAAGTCAACTCAAGAAGCCAAGTCTTAAGTTGAAGTGACAGTTGAGTTATCCAATGACTGGAGCCGACTTAAGTCACCTAGGGTACAGACAGCAGTCTAGTCAAGACAACTGACTTAGATCCGTTGTTTAAAGTCAAGAATATTACTCAACATAGTAACATGTCAAAGCTGTCAAGTCTAAAGTGTTAGTCCCAGAATTGTGCTAAAGGAATGAACTAATGGGAAACACTGCACCTTGTGTCAGGCACCTAAAATGCTGCGAAGTCATTTAATACGAGAAAAGGTCAACATCAAGGATTGCAGACAAGACAAGCTAATGAACACAAGTGACATTTGAAATTAGCCTATCTCTTCAACGGACAAAATTTCAAATGTGCATTATAAAAGGCTGAGGAAGTTATTGAGAAGAGGTTACCTGAACCACGAACAAACAAGCAATATTCAAGCATTTAACCTGAAATATTCTCATAAACATTCAAGAAATTCCTTAAGCCTGAAACTCGAAGGAAATCGATGCAATACAAGTTGTGAAGGAAAGACAACTTCAAATCTGTTGAAGAATAAACTTTTGAATAAATCAAAGGGGTCTACTTTCCAAGCTAGGATTGTAGACAGGTTCTAGGTCGAACCATTATCAAGTTTGTTGGAGGGCTTCATGATCCAATCCAAGAACTTGAGAAGTGAGCTGAAGTAGCAAGGCAACTGCCCTGTGAAGAAGCTGAGTCGCAAGAGAAGCCAGCTGTGAGATCAAGGTTGTCTCCAGACTGTTCACCGCTTTGTAAACTGATCTGTTACATAGTGGATTCCTCCAGGAGTTGGAGAAGAGAGGATTAGAAGAATTACCCCATCTTCGAACCTCTATAAAAATATTTGTGTCATTTACTTTCAGCAAATTTACTTTTCTGCATATTCAATTTATATTTGTTAAGTATTATATTTGCTATCCAACTGATAAATAACCAAGTGCTAAAAATCAAGTTTTTAAAATGAGCTAAAATCTAATCAAAGGGTGTTAAGTCTTCCGCTTTTAAAAACCAATCATCCAAGTTAAGTATTTGGCTTAAGCGGGAGTTATACTATCAACAGCTCTATCGAGTCTGTTGAGTGGGTAACTCAGCTGAAAAGCCAACTTAGATGTCCATCAAGGACACAGTTGTTTGAGTCAACTCTGTTGAATTATTTTAAAAGGATTAAATCGAAAATTTGGTAAGGTTTATTCAACCCCCGCCCCTTCTAAACCTTACTTCACACCCCTTGACACCTACACCTAATTTCACTAATAAATCCCTCACAATAAACCCAGAGAACCAACCAAAGATATTCCTGTGTAATTGACCCATAGGAATTATTATAAAAAAAATTTCCCAAAAATTAATTTTCATTAAAGATATACCAGAGGTACACAACAAAGATCAGTACGAAGAGAACTTGTCTACAAAACATCATAATTACCCATAGGAATTATTGACATCAATGAGAGCTCATCCTCAAGAACTATCCGTTTGCCCCTTTTTTCTTCTAGTGGAATAAATAAATTCATATTCCGCTATAATTGGTGGATTTTCTTAGATAGACTTTTAGAAATGTATAAAAATTAACAAATATTCTTTTAAATTCAAATTATGAAATATATGTATTTGATTGATTGATCTAATTAATACTTTGAGTATAATATTTTAAGCAAGCATTCTGGAATGGTAATGTCTCCAATAATGCAACTACATGTGACATGAATAAAGACGGTGGATTTTTTTATCTTGCGATAGCTTTCACTACATTATTTTAGTTTTGGTTGTTTTTCATTCAAGCATTAACATAATTATAGCGTATTTCACATTTTATTTCTTTTTGTTATTTGTATCTTTCGAATTATCTGATGTTATATAGAACATGAAGCTGGTTATTATGCAATTAGATCAATTCAATGTTTTAGTTACTACGTGTTTAGTTTAGGGAAAAAATGTAAATATTTGCTCAATATAAGTAAGTACGTAGATAGGGGCGGATCTAGGAATGTTATGAAGGGGGCCAATAGTAAAAAAATGAAAGATCATATATATATATATATATATATATATATATATATGATTTGGTTCAAATGAGACCACCCTCCCTAGGTGAGACAGTGTGGACTCATCTTACCCATTGATCTTAAAAAATAAAGGGATGTGATTAATTCAATTTTTTTATTTTCCCTGATTTCCGCTCATTTTAAGGGTAATTTTGTAATTCGAAGCAATTATCCCCAACAGTTTTTCTGGTATGTTTGACTTTTTGTAACCGTTTTTATGGGGTAAAATTGTAACTGCCGGATTTAATGGCATTAATTAAGGAATCATTTTTCTTTTCCATTTTCTTTTTTACAGTATAGTTAGGGTTATTCTACTGCTTAACTAGCTATTAAATAATGCATATTTAGTTGTTTTTGTTGCATTGTTTTACAATAATAAGACATAGTTGAATATAATGTATTGCATATTTAGTTACTGTACACTGCATAAATAGTTTATATATAATGCATAGTTAGTTATGAAAATGGGATGTTGCTTTTTGGAAATTATGAAAATGGGATGTTACATAATATACTACATATTTAGTTATTCCATACTGCATAGATAGTTTCTAGACAATGCATAGTTAGTTGATTTTGCTGCATAGTTTATGACGCCTTTCATAGTTGGGTATAATGTACTGCATATTAGTTTTTTTCCGCTGCATAGATAGTTTTCAGGCAATACATATTTAGTTGATTTTTGTTGCATAATTTCAAATATGTAACATCCTATAGATATATGCATCGTTTCATAAGTATCTATATATCATTTCGTAAGTATCTAATGCATCGTCTTATTCGTGAAAATTACAGTTTTTTAAGAGTTGATGTTGGCTAGTTTTGAGTTCTCCATCGATGTCTACACCATTGATGTTGTTGGATAGAGTTTTTCCTACGACTGATGATATCCCATCATGATCCGAACTCACTGTTCGTTGTTTCTCTGTAATATTGCACCAATTTTTCCTGTTTTTTCTTTGTAATTTTCATGAATTGAGTTTTTTCTACGACTGATGATTCATCATTATGATTCGAACTCACTGTTCGTTGTTTCTATATAATATTACACCGATGTTTCCTGCTTTTTCTCTGTAATTTACATGAATTGTTAATGGCAGTGGTTATGGAGAATTGTGATCTGAATTTGCGATGGAGATGCAGGTTGTTATGGAGGGTGGTTTGTGATTGGTTTGTGTTTTTCTCTCTCCCTCAGAATCGCATGCTATAATTAGTTTTGGTTGTTGATTGTGTTTTGACAATCTTACCCTTTAAGAGATTTAATTAATTATTTAATATAAGTTTACTCCTTTTAATCCTAGCCTTTGGTTATTTTAGGGAATGGTTGAGATTAGTCCATTGTGTCTCACCTAGAGCCATGGTTTCACATGATCCTCCCCTTATATATATAAGGTTGTAGAAATTGCTAGGCGCTAGTCGAATGGCAACCCTTTTGCCTAGGCCCGATATTTTGGTTGCTGGGGTAGGAACCTGGGTCAATTTTTCACTTAAACGATTTCTTCCACCAATTTGGGAAAATTCGGTTTCAGCCGCCTAGGCCAATCTTTACAACATTTATATATAGACATATATATACAAAATAATAAAGTTTAAATATATTACATTTGCATCAAAAAATACATTAATATTCATTAGTAAATATGTAAAAGTACATCATTAAATCCTTAATCTATTAAAACTTAGAACATCTCTCTTACATATCATGAAAATCATTTCCAATTGAATCTACGCTAATTTTTTGTGTGCAAAATGTTCTTTTCAATATAAACTAGCAAACAATTATAAGAAACTCATCTTTTATTTTCTTTTCTTTCTTTTGATGAATAGAAAATATATTTGTTAGATGATAATAAGAAATCATATAGCCCACAAAGTCTCTAATTTAACTTACTAAAATTCATGCCATGTAGTCCATAGTAAATTTTATCCAACAAAATCGTGGGAAACCAAAAGACTAAAGTATAATATATATACCTATATAGTTATAAAAAAAAAAGTTGGGGGGGAGGGGCAAGGCCCCCCTTAACCACAATGTGGCTCTGCCCCTGTATGTAGACATATTTTTCCATACTATGTATTTTCTTGTCATACGATGACATGTATATCTTGTCATGCACGTGCATGGACTCCATTACAATTATCCTTTACTAAGACGTAAAATATTTTTTCGACCACTCATAACCATTAAGGGCAATATTTACAATTGATGTTCTAGTATATAGGCATGATACTTTTATACATTCTCTCTTTATTTGTTTATATTTGTGAAATATAAATCAGTTATTCATATGCACATGTGTATGTGCATGTGTTTGTGTGTGTGTAAAGGAACAAGTATGCTTCAAATTATTATTTCAAAAACTAAAACATGCACATATAAATGTGTAAATAATTAGTTCTTATTAACAATACTATTTTATTATACTGAGAAAGGTACTATATCCCTATGCATGCCCCAATGGGACGTGATATGGGTTTTAGGTTCTTATTAACAACACTATTTTCAAAATCATAATTAAAGCAAATGCAATGGATTTTAGGTTTGTGCCTGGTACAATTGGATCGATAAAACTCTAAAAGTGCGCGGCTTAAAGTATAACAAATATGCCCGATCAATTTTATATCCCTATGTATGCCCCAATTGGACATGATATGGTTGCACCATCACGAAATGTTGCATTTAATTACATGAAAACACTAGTGATATGGTTGTACCATCATGAAATACTGCATTTAATTACATGAAAATGCTAAATAAAATTCTTTAATGAAATTTTGTATAACCCGAAAGCTAAGAATTACTTACTAAAAATATTAACAGTGGTTGAGCTTTTAATAAGCAATACGAAAACAGAATAATTTTAAGGGGACAAGTAGTAAGCATTTATAAAATACAAAGTGCAGAAATGATGTTTTTATGTAGATATATATTAATGGACGGATATATATTTAGATATTTATTAACGGACAGGCATATATTACAGCTTAATTAATGTTATAATTCATGCAACATTATGTCAGTATATGACTCTAGCTCAATGGTCCAGGTGATTTAGTTGTATTTAGTGGCGTCCAAAACAAATTTATTTTGAAGTAGTTCCATCTTAATCCTTGAAATATAAAACAATCTTTTTCTCTGTGTAACAAAAGGAGACAAATTTTAATGCTCAATCTTCTCTTGCAACCATTATAGGCTCGATCCAAATTATTTAAAAATACTCATTTATCTTTTAGAAATCAAGAATAAATTTATCCATTATTCATATATAAAATGAATCGAGACAATGAACTAGTTTTCTTATATCATTAACAATATATTATTATATAATAATGGTTAAAAAAATAAACTACTTATCTCAAAATTCCAAAGCCTTAAATATTTTGATAGACTTTCAAACCTTGACTTTGTGCATTCATATTTAAATATAAATTAAATTAAACAATATTAGTGTCACGCCTCAAACGGGATGCGACGAATGATCCACAACTTAAATACAATAACCAAACAGTCCAGACAAATATCAACGAGAACCCAATGAAACAGAGTCTAAATAGCAGTGGAAATAAAATAACAAGTACAAGTACAACTTACAGTCTACGATCCATAATCCATATTACATCCCGAAAATCAACAAAATATAGCAACTTAAAGTCAAAGGGTCCTACGCCCTTCAGTTACAAACTGGAATGGAAAGAAATACAAGAGTCCGACAACAACATAAGAAAAGAGTCCAATCAACAACAAGAAGAAGTAGTGAATCCAACAAGCGGAGTACAAGGTCTCAATCCAGGGCCGATTCCGCATCTTCAACGAAATCCTCATCTAAGGTTAGAAAATAGGTGGGGATGAGACAGAAATTTCAGTGGATGGGGTGATCGTGTGCAAGTGTGGCGATATATAGTTAATGTGAGAAAATAGTTATATGAAAACACGTGAGTATGATGCATGAATTCACACACAGTTCGCAAGCATCGTGATAAAAATATTTAAATAATATACTTATACAGTTTGAGAAAACAGTTCATGGTCACACAGGCACTATGTGATTATGTCAAGACAGGTAGGATTGCGTACGGAAATGTAACGACAATCTCATGCAAGGCAAATAATGGTTGCATACGGAAATGTAACGCCAACCAATGCAAAACAAGAAGCGGTTGCGTACGGATTTGTAGCACCAACCAAACGGGTCTGATAACTCCGGAATCGTGTGGATCAGACAACGATTCCTTCGTTCTTCCTTGTAACTCCCCAGGCAGGATGGTCCAAGACCGGCACCTTATCTCTCCATAGGCAAAGACAAAATCCACAGTGGAGCTTGCAAGGCTCGGATCTGTCATAATCATGATTATACCTCAAGTACTACGACCCGCTTCCCTTGGACAAACTCCGTCCCTCAGTTGCGAGATTAGGACGATGGGGCCGGAAGAGTGGAATAGCAGCCGAGCTGCCCGGTTCCATCCCCGACGTATCCATTCCGACTGTGAGCTCGACACACCAAGTTGACTCAGGCAGGAAAGTAAATACAAGTACAAAACAGATCAACAGCAATGAGTATTATTGATTCAGGAAGATTTAGGAAAATTTTTGAAAAGCGCGAGTGGCAATTATGGCGTTGGTGGAGTATTTGGATGAAGATGATCATCGGAAGGATAAGCAATCTTCGATATCTTGAAAGATTAGGTGGAACATAAGTCCCGTTATAGATTCAAATCGCAAGGCGAGGAAGTCGCTCCGCGATCGGGTATTAATCGGTCAAATTGATCCGATAAGTCAAGGGTTTTTGGGAAAGTAAAATACTTTAATTAAATCTCCAAGTCAGAGGGTCCAGGGCTATTTTAGTAAAACAGAAAATAATTTGAGTTAGGTCCTTTATAAAAGAAGAATTGCAATTTAGCCCCATTTTGTAAAAACCAACAATTTTGGGGTTAAAAATTGAATAAATAAATATCCCGACCTTGAAAAATTATTAGGTCAGTTCCTAAATTCTCCAAATTGTCCAGAGATTCAGGTTTTTAAAGTTTTGAGGTCGAGCATTTGTAAAATTCTCACATTGGCCCCAAATTTGTGAAACTTGCCAATTCGGACCTTAAGTTTAAAATAATCGGAACTCACAAACCGGAAGGGCTTTTAATGTGATTCCAGTTGGAAAATGTCACTAACGTTAGTAAGATATTGGTACAAAAGCAGTTTTTAAAAGAAATATGTGTAGGTCCTTTAACTTTTGAAAATATTATTTTTGTCCCATTTTGAAATAATTGCCTTTAAGGCTTTTAGGGGTCCAATTGTTATGAAATTTGAACCTTGGGTCCAAAATATAATTAAGTTATAGTTAAGTTAGTATTTCCAGGTGCATGGACTGAATAAGTCCTGGAAATTTCATTTGGGTCCTCAAGTTTAGTATTTTACACATTAGTCCCTCAATTTTTGTAAAATTACTTTCCAAGCCCTAAACACTTGGATTTTTGGAAGACTTTTAAAATATGTAATTCCCAGTACCTTAAGAGTAAAAATTTCAAATTTTAAAGTTTAGGTCTGGTGCAGTTTTAAAAATTGCAAACTAGCCCTTAAACTTTCAAAATTTTACAATCTAGTCCTTGGGCTTTTAAAGGTTGATTTTATTTATCTTAAAACTCTTAAAACTTTATTAAAATGTCCAAAAGTCATTTTTGAACCTGAGTACAGTCCCAAATTTCGAAATTTGCAGAGGGGTCCTTTAACTTTCATTTTCTTGCAATTTAGTCCACCAACTTTCCATTTTTACATTTTTAAGTCCAAAATTGAAATTTAATCAATTATGCTCGACTTTTCCAGGTTATAAGGCATCCAAAACATAGATTTTAAAGATCATACACATGCATGTCCAATACATACAAGAATTCATCAATTAAAACATTAAATTGCACATGCATGCACCTAAAATTCAATAAATAGCAAATTTGAGCAACTCTTGAGAATTTTCATGACTTGATACATAAAATTGACATGCAATACATAGATTATATATCTCAAGGCTCATAATCAAAATTTCTACATGCATTTTAATAAAAACACATAATAGTTGGAAAGTATTTTTCCACCCACCTTAAAATTGGAAATTGTGAAATAAAAGGATAATTTCACAATTTTTGGATGAGGCTTCTTAGGTCAGCCCCTAAGTCAAGAAATATCAAAAATTTGAAGTTAGAAAAATGAGAGAAAAATTAAGGAGAAAAAAGAAGGAAATAAGGAAATGAGAAGGACTACACTTTACCTTGTGTAGTAGGTGTTTGGAGACTAGTTGAAGCTTGAAAATTGGAAATTTTGGCTCAACTCCAAAATCACCTAAGGTCAGCCCCTATTTCTCAAAAATGAAAAAGGGGTGTTAAAATTTGAAAAAATTAGAAAGAAGAGGAAAGAAGGGGTCTAGTACTCAATTTTTACCTTGTAGTCCAAATTCCTCTACTAGTTCTTCTTCAAGTTTGAAGTCCTTCTTCAAAATGATGTCAAGCTCTAATCTTCAAAGTCTTCTAAATGTACCTCCAAATCAAGTTCAAACTTAAGTTAAGAAGGTGGAAGAGGTGAACTATGTGATATAAAAAATGGATTGAAGATAAAATTTCTTACCTTTAGGGGGTGTTACTTTTAGGGAGTATAAGGAGGAAAATGTTGAAATTTTTTCTAAGTAGAAGAAGAAGAAAGTATAAGAAGAAGAGTAGAAAAGTTGGAAGATTTTAGAGAGAAGGAGGAGAAATTTGCAAGGCTTGAATGTGTTGGTGATAAAAATGAAATGAATTTTTGGCACAAAATGGCCTAATGGAAGCCCAAGTGAGAGGGAGAGAGAGGAATTTTTGTTCAATTTTGTGAAGATTTTTCATGCATGGGAGACAATTTGAAGGTCAAAGGTAGGTATGGGCAAGACTTGGTTTGAATGGAATGTTGGAAGACTTCCAACATGTTGGCAAAAATATTATTAAAAAGTAATATAAGAGATGATGTGTATAATGTTTGAATTAATGATATAATTATACACAAGATGACTAATATAAGGTGTAGGTGTACAAGAGTTAGATGATATTTTTACTCCAAAAATATCCATGTTGGTAAATCCACTATAATGGCATTATGGTAATTCCATATTTTTTTGTCCCAAATTTGATGATAATAGATGAAATATATCAATCTCCAAAATAATTAGTGATTTCCTTGATCACTTATAAGTCTCATGATCACTTAATCTAAATCAAAATCTTAATTTATAAGGTAAAAGGTCTAAAATAAATAGTCTCTTAAAATTCTAAGGTGACTAATAAATACAAAAATAGTAATAATGATCAATCAAGTGATCATAAATGCAAAATACAATTAATAAAGATCATGATCACATGTAATTAAGTAAAATAAAATAAAATACAAAATGTATATATTATTAATAATTACCTGTCAAAATGACGCGGTAAAATAGTCGATCAAAAGTATAAACGACAATAAGTATCAATTATAAGCTCGGAAAAATCGGGGCTTCACATCCTCCCATGCTTAAAGGAATTTGGTCCCCAAATTCTCTTCAGAATAGTTATGGATATTGATTCCTTATGTTTTCTTCCATCTCCCATGTTGCGTCTTCGTCTCGGTCGTGGTTCTGCCACACAACCTTAACCATCGGGATTTCTCTTTACGCTTGTCGATTCACGATCAATGATCCGGATCGGCCTCTCGGTGTAGGATAGATTTTCCATTAGAGGAGGAGTATCTCGAGTGATGATATGCTCGGGATCCGGTTGATACTTTCTTCGCCTCGACACGTGGAATACATCGTGCATTCCCGCATACGGTGCTGGTAACTCGAGTCGGTAGGCTAACTTTCCGATCCTCTGTAAAATCTTGTAAGGTCCAACATATCTCGGACTCAACTTGCCTCCTTTCTTCGGATTGGTCAATCCTTTCCGTGGTGAGAGTCTGAGAAATACTTCATCTCCGACTTCAAATTCCAAATCCTTTCTTCTCTTGTCCGCGTAACTCTTTTGGCGGCTCTGAGTTGTGCGAATCCGCTCCTTGATCAACTTGACCTTCTCCATGGCTTCCTGAACTAAGTCGACCTTTGGAATCGATGGCGACTTTCGTTTCTCTTTCGGAGTCCATTGGTCATCAATCTCCCAGTGTAGTGGGGATCTACATTTTCGCCCATATAATGCCTCGTAGGGTGCCATCCCAATCGTGGCACGATAAACTGTTATTGTAGGTGAACTCGGCTAATGGTAAGTGTGAATCCCAACTTCCTTGAAAATCCAATGTGCAAGCTCGCAAAGATATCTTCGAGGTTTGAATTGTTCGCTCTCGATCGTCCATCGGTTTGTGGATGTCTTTGAAACTTAGCGAGGTACCCAATTCCTCGTGCAAGCACTTCCAAAATCTGGAGACAAACCTCGGGTCTCTGCTTCGGATACTATGTCGATCGGTACTCCATGCAGTCGAATGATTTCTCGGATATAGATGCGTGCAAGTTTCTCGCAAGCTATCGTTTTCTTGATGGGTAAAAAGTTTGCAGATTTCGTGAGTCGATCTACAACTACCCAAATAGCATTGTGGCCTCCTCTGGTCCTTGGTAGATCCGTCATGAAGTCCATCGTTATGTGTTCCCATTTCCACTCGGGAACTCTTAACGGTTGTAGTAAACCAGATGGTCGTTGGTGTTCTGCTTTTACTCGTTGACAAGTTAAACATCTCGCAACGAACTCTGCTACCTGGTTCTTCATGTTTACCCACTAATAACTCCGTTTCAAATCCTTATACATCTTGTTTCCTCCAGGATGTATAGTGTATTTTGAACGGTGTGCCTCTGCTAGGATTTTATTCCTAATCTGCTCGTCATTCGGTACACACACTCAATTCCGGAATTTGATAACTCCATCTTCAGGTACCGAGAATTCTGATCTTTCTCCTTTAAGTATCTTCTCCTTCAGTTTTTGAAGATGTGTATCTTTCTCTTGTGCTTCTTTGATCTCTTTCATCAGATTGGGTGTACATGAAATGTTGGCACAAGAAATCTGAGTATTGGTTCTCGTCATATTTCAATTGCTCAGCTCTTCTAATGATTCCCACTCTCAAATCATAAGTCTGGCTAAGCTCGCCTTTCTGCTTAGAGCGTCTGCTACGACGTTAGCTTTCCCGGGGTGGTATTGAATATCAAAGTGATAGTCCTCAATCAAATCCATCCATCTCTGTTGCCTCAGATTGAGGTCTTTCTGGGAGAATAGGTACTTCAAGCTCTTATGGTCCGTGAAAACCATGAATGTTGCTCCATAGAGATAGTGTCTCCATTTCTTCAACGCGAACACTTCTTTGCCAATTCCAAGTCATGCGTTGGATAATTGGCCTCATACGGCTTGAGCTTTCGTGATGCATAAGCGATAACTTTTCCTTCCTGCATGAGCACTGCTCCTAGTCCTTCCTTTGAGGCGTCACTATAGATGACGAAGTTTTCGGTCCCCTTTGGAAGAGCTAAGACTGGAGCTGTAGTAAGTCATTTCTTCATCTCTTGGAAACTCGCCTCGCATTTGTCATTCCACTCAAACTTGACTTGCTTCTGGGTTAGTCGAGTGAGTGGTCCGGCTATCTTGGAGAAATCCTGGATAAATCTTCGATAATATCCCGGCTAGTCTAGAAAACTCGATTTCCATTATAGACTTGGGTTGTTTCCATTCAACCACCTGTCTACCATACCTTGAAGGATCCACCGCAATCCCGGTCGAATACTATGTGTCCCAAGAACGCGACTTCACTAAGCCAAAATTTGCACTTGCTTTGAATTTGGCATACAACTTATGCTCGTAGTGTCTCTAAAATGATTTTCGGATGACGCGTTCGTGCTCTTCTCTAGACTTAGAGTATACGAGTATGTCATCAATGAATATCACTACGAATTGATCCAAATAAGGTTGGAAGACTCGATGCATCAGGTCCATAAATGTTGTTGGTGCATTTCGATCGGAAAGGCATTACTACAAACTCGTAGTGTCCATATCGGGTTTGAAATGCGTTTTGAAATGTCTTCCTCGCGGATCTTGATTGGTAATATCCTTGATGTAAGTCAAACTTCGAGTACACCGTTGCTCCTTGAAGTTGATCAAATAGTTCGTCTATCCTCGGGAGGGATATTTGTTCTTGATGGTCACACTATTAAGACCACGATAATCTATACATAGCCTTAATGTGCCATCCTTTTTTTGACGAACAAAGACAGTGCTCCCCACGGAGACGCACTCGGTCGGATAAATCCCACATCCATCAGTTTTTGTAATTGCGTTTTCAACTCCTGTAACTCAAGAGGAGCCATTCTATACGGTGTTCTGGCAATCGGGGCAGTTCCTGGTAACACCTCGATAGTGAACTCGAGTTCCCTATCTGGAGGGACAGTGGCGAGTTCTTGTGGAAATACATCCGTATATTCTGACACTATAGGTACTTGGTTGATTTGTGTCTCAACCTTGGGTTTGTTAATTACAAACGCCAGGTACCCTTGAGCCCCTCTAGTGATTGCCTTCCTTGCATTCATTGCTGAAATGATTGGGGCAATCTTAACTCGTGCCCTTCTCGAAATTTCCACTTCGAGTTTTCCGGGTTCACATAGCTTAATGGACTTGTTATGACAGTCCATTTGTGCATGGTGTGCAGATAACCAGTTCATCCCCAATATCACGTCGTATTCGGAGATAGGTAATAGGATTAAATCGGCAGGAAAGTTTATCTCAGCAATCTTAACTTCGCATGCATTATAGATAATATCTGTTATCTGACTTGCACCCATAGGAGTTGACATTTCTAAACATATAGGCATATGTTCCATGCATGCATGCAGTTTGTGTACAAAATGCGATGCAACAAATGAATGCGTTGATCCAGGTCGAACAATATTTTAGCGTAGTGGTTAGATACTAGAAGCGTACCTTCCACCACATTTGTTGCCTCCGGAGCCTCCTGTCCGGCTAGTGCAAAAGCTCGAGCGGGCATCCTTGCCGATTTCCCTGGCCATTTCCTGGCTTCTGTGGCTGCGTCTGTTTGGTTGGCCATCGTACTTTGGGAAATCTTGCGCTAGTGCCGATTACTACACAGCAAGCAAACACCTTCCTTGTTTACGCCAACGATCGTTGGCGTATGTCCGTTTACGGCAATGTGCACACATTTGACCCGACTTTCCTTGTCTTGGTCTCTTTCCTTTATTTGTTTTGTTAATCGGTCCCTTCAAACTTAGCAAAGCGGTTTAGATGGTTGTCCCACAATTGTCCTCTTAAGATGTTCGATGGGCCTGAATTCAATACGGTTTCCCGACTCAATGCGGAGAGTTTGCGCTTTATCGCGGGCCGAGTAGGTTGTCGATTCAACATCAACAACTATTTCTGAAGTTCCAATTTCAATCCTCGAGTGAACTTGTAAAGCTTATCCTCTTCGGGACTGATTGTCCCCAAAGCATACTTGGACAATCGGTGAAATTCGGACTCGATCGAGCTACAATCAGTTCCCTTGCCTCAATCTGTGGAATTCATCTCGGCGCGCTTCTTTCACAACCTGTGGAATGTACTGTTCATTAAACTCAGCCAAGAAATTTCCCCATGTTCTGGCTACCCGGTCCTGATCCCATCTCCTTTCAACTGCCCTCCACGTCTCTACTAGCCCGATTCCAGCATTTAAATACGGCGAGTGTGACTTTTGCTTGTCGAGTATTGGAGAGCATTGAAGATATTCTCCAACTTCTCTACCCATTCTTCTGCCTTCAAATCGTCCGGCTGTCCCAAGAAGGCTGGTGGGTCGAATCGCAGAAATTGCTCCAACGTGCGATCATTCGCCTCTTTGGCGGGTTCGGGAGCACGGGGTTGAGGCTCTGCCTGTTGCCTCATAAAAACCAATATTTGTTGTAAGGCTTGTGCGGTCAAATTATCTCCTGCAGCAGGTGGAGGAGGCGGTGGAAATTCAGGAGAGGGTACCCGATCCCTGGGTACGTCATCATCCCCTCGTGGAATGCGACGAGGTCTCCCACGTCCTCGATGTTCGGCCATTCTGTATCTTGAAGCGTTAGTTGCGATTCACGAGTGAATGAATACAATAATTATTCGCGTAAAGAAAGTGATATCGCAGGGAAAGTAACAACAAACACAAGACACTGAATAAATAGCAAAAGGCATATCCATTAACGTAAAACTTGAATACACCCATAGTACAACAGCAGAAATACTGAGTCAAGATACATCGGAACCAAAATACATCTGAATCTAGTACAATAGAAAGTAAGATACAACACTGGAATACGCGACTACAACAACAGAAGTACAAACTAACAATCAGCTAACTAATCAGTGAGATCGCCATCATCGTCGCTCGCAGCTATGTCCATAATCGGGGCTGGGTCGGGCTGAGGTGGCGCCTCGACCTTGGGCCAATCCACAAAGTCCAACCACTGCTTGAATCCCTGAGCCTCATCGAGTGGAGCAGCCTCGAGTGCCTCAGGCTCTCCAATGTTGACTGGATCCTCCTCGGGATCCTCCTCAGCGTCAGGTACGGGCTCCACCTCGGGTGGTGGCAATGGCTGAACATTATCTGCCAAAGCAGCCTCCAGTATGGCGTCTCTCTGAGCTAGGGCCTGTGTAAGGTCCTCTATGACTATCATCTGCTTGATGAGGGTCTCCTCCAAGCGCTCGACGGTGTCGCGGGATAAGGCGGGCGTCAATCTCCCATTTTCGTGGCCGTCACTTGCCCTCTTCATCTTTCTCTCGCATGTTATCCAGCGCTCCCGGATACTCAGATTTGGTCCTCCCGCGCTCTTATGGTATTGTCGCGGTCCTTGATGATGGTGGTCGGCTCGCTCTTTTCATCTTGGCTCCTCGCCAAGCGCCGAGTCAGTCCCTATTACGCCGGGCGCTCCGGGCTAGCTGCGTGGTCGCGCGATCACTCCCGGTGCGGTGAATCATCGTGCCGGTAATATTCCGCTCAAAGACGGGCATGGAAAACATCCCACCATGAAGGCGGCGTCGGCTCCATCCTGATCAAACAAAACTAAGGCGGATCAGTCAAAGGTAGAGGAAAGATAAGGAGAGAATAAGGAAAGAATGAATAAGGAAATCAGTCAAGAATCAACTAAGTCAAGACAAGTATGACTATGAAATCTCAAAATATGCGTTCTAACTTAGTTCAAACATCAATAAGACAGTTCTATGCAAATTTGAAATCGATTTCACACTTAATTGGTCAAGTCGCGGTACTACTCAAAAACATGCATCGAGGGTCCTATCTCGGGTCGGCTCGGTGTAAGTTTCCATCTTACTAGCCGAGCTCGATACCACTCTAATCGTCACGCCCAAAAGGGACGCGATGAACGATCCACAACTTAAATACAATAACCAAACAAGTCCAGACAAATATCAACGAGAACCCAATGAAACAGAGTCTAAATAGCAATGAAATAAAATAACAAGTACAAGTACAACTTACGTCTACGATCCATAATCCATATTACATCCCGAAAATCAACAAAATATAGCAACTTAAAGTCAAAGGTCCTACGCCCTTTGATTAAAAACTGGAATGGAAAGAAATACAAGAGTCCGACAACAACATAAGAAAAGAGTCCAATAAACAACAAGAAGAAGTAGTGAATCCAACAAGCGGAGTACAAGGTCTCAATCCGGGTCGGTTCCGCATCTTCAACGAAATCCTCATCTAAGGTTAGAAAATAGGTGGGGATGAGACGAGAAATCTCGAGTGGATGGGGTGATCATGCAAAGTGTGCGATATATAGTTAATGTGAGAAAATAGTTATATGAAAACGCGTGAGTATGATGCATGAATTCACACACGATTCATAAGCGTCGTGATAAAAATATTTAAATAATATACTTAGTTTGAGAAAATTCATGGTCACAGCACTATGTGATTTAGTCAAGACAGTAGTAGATTGCGTGCGGAAATGTAACGCCAATCCCATGCAAGGCAAATAATGGTTGCATACGGAAATGTAACGCCAACCAATGCAAAACAAGTAGTGGTTGCGTGCACGGATTTATAGCGCCAACCAAACGGGTCCGATAACTCCGGAATCGTGTTGATCGACAGCGATTCCTTCGTGCTTCTTCCTTGTAACTCCCCAGCAGGATGGTCCAAGACCGGCACCTTATCGCTCCATAGGTAAAGCAAAGACAAAATCCACAAAGTGGAGCTTGCAAGGCTCGGATATGTCATAATCATGATTATACCTCAAGTACTACGACCCACTTCCTTGGACAAACTCCGTCCCTCAGTTGCGGGATTAGGACGATGGGGCCGGAAGAGTGGAATAGCAGCCGAGCTGCCCGGTTCCATCCCCGATGTATCCATTCTGATTGTGAGCTCGACACACCAAGTTGACTCAGGCAGGAAAGTAAATACAAGTACAAAATGAATGAGTATTATTGATTGATTAAAAGTAGTTTAGGAAATTTTTTGAAAAGCGCGAGTGGCAATTATGGCGTTGGTGGAGTATTTGGATGAAGATGATCATCGGAAGGATAAGCAATCTTCGATATCTTGAAAGATTAGGTGTAACATAAGTCCCGTTATAGATTCAAATAGCAAGGCGAGGAAGTCGCTCCGCGATCGGGTATTAATCGGTCAAATTGATCCGATAAGTCAAGGTTTTTGGGAAAGTAAAATACTTTAATTAAATATCCAAGTCAGGGGGTCCAGGGCTATTTTAGTAAAACAGGAAATAATTTGAGTTAGGTCCTTTATAAAAGAAGAATTGCAATTTAGCCCGTTTTGTAAAAACCAACACTTTTGGGGTTAAAAATTGAATAAATAAATATCCCGACCTTGAAAAATTATGAGGTCAGTTCCTAAATTCTCCAAATTGTCCAGATATTCAGGTTTTTAAAGTTTTGAGGTCGAGCTTTTGTAAAATTCTCACATTGGCCCCAAATTTGTGAAAATTACCAATTCGGACCTTAAGTTTAAAATAATCGGAACTCACAAACCGGAAGGGATTTTAATGTGATTCCAGTTGGAAAATGTCACTAAGGTTAGTAGGATATTGGGACAAAAGCAGTTTTTAAAAGAAATATGTGTAGGTCCTTTAACCTTTGAAAATATCATTTTTGTCCCATTTTGAAATAAATGCCTTTAAGGCTTTTAGGGGTCCAATTGTTATGAAATTTAAACCTTGGGTCCAAAATATAATTAATGTTATAGTTAAGTTAGTATTTCCAGGTGCATGGACTGCATAAGTCCTGGAAATTTCATTTGGGTCCTCAAGTTTAGTATTTTACACATTAGTCCCTCAATTTTTGTAAAATTACTTTCCAAGCCCTAAACACTTGGATTTTTGGAAGACTTTTAAAATATGTAATTCCCAGTACCTTAAGAGTAAAAATTTCAAATTTTAAAGTTTAGGTCTGGTGCAGGTTTAAAAATTGCAAACTAGCCCTTAAACTTTCAAAATTTTACAATCTAGTCCTTGGGCTTTTAAAGGTTGATTTTATTTATCTTAAAACTCTTAAAACTTTATTAAAATGTCCAAAAGTCATTTTTGAACCTGAGTACAGTCCCAAATTTTAAAATGTGCAGAGGGGTCCTTTAACTTTCATTTTCTTGCAATTTAGTCCACCAACTTTCCATTTTTATATTTTTAAGTCCAAAATTGAAATTTAATCAATTATGCTCGACTTTTCCAGGTTATAAGGCATCCAAAACATAGATTTTAAAGATCATACACATGCATGTCCAATACATACAAGAATTCATCAATTAAAACATTAAATTGCACATGCATGCACCTAAAATTCAATAAATAGCAAATTTGAGCAACTCTTGAGAATTTTCATGACTTGATACATAAAATTGACATGCAATAAATAGATTATATATCTCAAGGCTCATAATCAAAATTTCTACATGCATTTTAATAAAAACACCTAATAGTTGGAAAGTATTTTTCCACCCACCTTAAAATTGAAAATTGTGAAATAAAAGGATAATTTCACAATTTTTGGATGAGGCTTCTTAGGTCAGCCCCTAAGTCAAGAAATATCAAAAATTTGAAGTTAGAAAAATGAGAGAAAAATTAAGGAGAAAAAAGAAGGAAATAAGGAAATGAGAAGGACTACACTTTACCTTGTGTAGTAGGTGTTTGGAGACTAGTTGAAGCTTGAAAATTGGAAATTTTGGCTCAACTCCAAATCACCTAAGGTCAGCCCCTATTTCTCAAAAATGAAAAAGGGGTGTTAAAATTTGAAAAAATTAGAAAGAAGAGGAAAGAAGGGGTCTAGTACTCAATTCTTACCTTGTAGTCCAAATTCCTCTACTAGTTCTTCTTCAAGTTTGAAGTCCTTCTTCAAAATGATGTCAAGCTCTAATCTTCAAAGTCTTCTAAATGTACCTCCAAATCAAGTTCAAACTTAAGTTAAGAAGGTGGAAGAGGTGAACTATGTGATATCAAAAATGGATTGAAGATAAAATTTCTTACCTTGTAGGGGGGATGTTCGACTTTTAGGGAGTATAAGGAGGAAAATGTTGAAATATTTTCTAAGTATAGAAGAGGAAAGTAAGAAGAAGAGTAGAGAGAAGTTGGAAGATTTTAGAGAGAAGGAGGAGAAATTTGCAAGGCTTGAATGTGTTGGTGATAAAAATGAAATTAATTTTTTGGCATAAAATGGCCTAATGGTCGTCCAAGTGAGAGGGAGAGAGAGGAATTTTTGTTCAATTTTGTGTCTTGCATTTTGCCTCATGCATGGGAGACAATTTGAAGGTCAAAGGTATGGGCAAGACTTGGTTTGAATGGAATGTTGGAAGACTTCCAACATGTTGGCAAAAATATTATTAAAGAAGTAATATAAGAGATGATGTGTATAATGTTTGAATTAATGATATAATTATACACAAGATGACTAATATAAGGTGTAGGTGTACAAGAGTTGGATGATATTTTTACTCCAAAAATATCCATGTTGGTCGTCCACTATAATGGCATTATGGTAATTCCATATATTTTTTTTTTGTCCCAAATTTGATGATAATAGATGGAATATATCAATCTCCAAAATAATTAGTGATTTCCTTGATCACTTATAAGTCTCATGATCACTTAATCTAAATCAAAATCTCAATTCTATAAGGTAAAAGTCTCTAAAATAAATAGTCTCTTAAAATTCTAAGGTGACTAATAAATACAAAAAATAGTAATAATGATCAATCAAGTGATCATAAATGCAAAATAGAATTAATAAAGATCATGATCACAAGTAATTAAGTAAAATAAAATAAAATACAAAATGTATATATTATTAATAATTACCCGTCAAAATGACGCGGTAAAATAGTCGATCAAAAGTATAAACGATAATAAGGATCAATTATAAGCTCGAAAAAATCGGGGCTTCACAATTAGTTAGCTAATAAACACAGGTATCATGTTTGGAACTATCACTTTCGGAGCCTATGATAATATATTCTATTTGTCTTCAAAATTCAAATCAAATAATCGATAGGTTTAAACTAGGGGTGTGCACGATCCGGTTCGGTCCGGAGATTTAGAAATCTCCAGAACCGTACCGAAATTCGGAGATCTCAAAATTAAATCTCCAGAACCAAACCATAAAAAAAATTCTCCATCCCGAACCGTCCCAAAAGTTCGGTACGGTTTGGGACGGAGATTCGGTTCTAATGGAATGGTACGGACCGGTTCGGGACGGTTCGGAGAAACGAAGATTCAAATATTTGACAAATAAAACACACAAAAAGGTGAAAAGAAAAATCAGGGTAAAAATCATTAAATGTTTATACTTTCAATCTTTTTTTAGTGCAATTTCAAAAATACATACTAAAACTATTAGTACTATACGAGTTTAACTTTTTGATAATTTATATTTAACTTTTACATAAAATTTCTTTAATTCATATTTAAGTGCTAAATTTTTAATATTGTAGTTCTAAATCTTTCTTTCATGATATAGATTATAGCATTATACTACATATTAGTTTAATATCAATTTAACTTTTAAATCGTTTTTATCTAATTTATAGTCGAAAGTATTGATTTTTCGTTTTGGATTTTAACATAATATGTTCCAAATATTATGTTATTCATATTAGTAGTAAAAGTCTAAAATCTCAACGAATGACAAATTTAATAGCCTCTATTACACAATAGTATTCTATAATCTTGGCACATTGTCATGGGCTCTTGACTTAGGAAAAATATAATTGACTAATAACTTTGATAAACTAATATGAAACAAAATTCTATAATCTCAATGTCTTAATTCTTGGTTAGACGATTACTCTAGTTTATGTGCAATGTACTAATCATTTAAACTAATTTTAATTCAATTAATTTTCTTGATTAGATGATGAGTCTAGTTATGATCCTTAATAAGTAAAATACCATCAAATTAAATATTTTCTATGAATCAAGTATGATTTTATAATTTAATTTATTATGTTCATTTAAATAAATTAATATGATGTAACTATTAGTGAATTAAATATATATTCAATTATTCATTTGATATATTGATAAAATATGCCAAATTCTTAATTTGATAATTTTTAGTATTATATAGTATTGAATTTCAAAGGAATATTTAGTTAATTTAATATCAAAATATAAATAAGATAAAAAATATTATATATGTATATATAAAAATTATTTTAAAATCGGTCCTGGTTTTGGATATTCGGTTCGGTACGGTTCAGTATGGTTCAGTACGGTTCTCGGTACGGATATTTGAAAAATCTCCAGAACCGTACCATGGAAAATTTCGGGACGGTTCGGTTCAGGGAAAGTCAAAAAGTCAACGAATATTTTTGGTTCGGGTATTTTTTAGTTCGGATATCGGTTCGCGTTCGGTGATCTCCAAGTCCGTGCACACCCCTAGTTTAAACCGTCCAATATAGTATGGCAAGGTTTGGGTTTTAGGTTCAAGATCAGTTGTATGTATCCTAACAAATTAATGTCATAATTTCATTAATAAATCCCGCACAATAATCTCATAGAACTATTCCTAACAATCAAAGATGTTCCTCCGTAATTAACCCAGTGGAATTATCAACATCAATTAGAGCTCATCCTCAAGAACAATTGTTAATTTTCCCCTTTCATTCTGTTAGTGGAACAAATAATTCACAATCCACTATAATTGGTGGAGTTTTTTAGAGAGGCTCTTACAAATGTATAAAATTTGACAATTATTTTTATAAATGCAAAATTTTAAATATATGTATTTGAGTGATTGATCTAATACTTTGAGTATAGTATTTTCAGCAAGCAATTCTGAAATAATGCCTCCAAGAATTACATTGTGACATGTGATTTACAAATAAAGACGGTAGATTTTTTATCTACAGATTGATTTCGCTATATAATTTTAGTTTCGTTTGTTTTTTCCTTCAAGCATTAAAATAAGTATAGCTTATTAGTTATTTTACATCTATTTGTTTAAGTAATTTGTATCGTTCGAAGTGGTATTTTGTTATGTGATGTTATTTATAATAAGAAGTGGGTTGTTGTGCAATTAATTAGATCAATTCGAAGTTTTACTTACTACCTGTTTAGTTTAGGGAAAAAATAAAAATATGTGCTCAATATAAGTACGTATGTAGACATATTTTTACGTATTAAGTATGTGCTCAATTCTCATTTACTAAGACGTAAAGTATTTTTTCAACTATTCATCACAATTTATGTTCTAGTATATAGGCAAGATACTTTTATCAATTCTCTCTTTATTTGTTTATTTTTGTGAAATATAAATCAATTATTCAATTGCAACACAGAACCCTTAAATAAGTAGACACTATACTAATTTAGTGGCCGAAACAATTCTAGCATTAGTTCTTATTATATAAGTAGAGAAGGTCTCATGTGAGACCGTCTTATGGACTTAAGTTCGTGAGACAGATCTTACAATGCACAAAACACATTGGTCATTTTTATGGGTTTGGGTTTGGGTTCAAATCTTATTTACATATAGGATCCGTCTCATGAATAATGCCCATAAGACCGTCTCATATAAGTTTTTGCCATATAAATTTTAAGTGAAGTCTAGCAAAAAAAAAAAAAATAAATACATAATGTGTGTATTTTATTGACGTTTAAGATTGTAACAAACTTCAGATTTTTTAATACTCATGAAAAATGACAGTTCTATGGTATAGAAATGTGTATTAAATTAGGTAAATCTATCAATATTAATAGTGTTTTATTATTATTAGATTCGTAAAACAGTCATATATAGTATATATAATAAAATTTGATTAGACAAATCCTGAGTGATTTAGTAACTAATAACTACAATGACAATGAAATTTGACTAAATCACATAACAGAATCTTCTCATCATATTCTGATTTTTTTAATCTACATGCATTTAATTTGAAACCAATAATTCTTACTAGATTCTTTTCCAACTTCAGATTTTTGTTGACTGTGTTATTACTTGATTTACAAATGTGGTTTTTTGACCCCTCAACCAATTAATGATTTTGCAAAGTTAGCCACAAATTCAACACTAGTAATTTGAGTATTGTAATCCAAAAATAAATTCACTATCAAGAAAATATTTGCTCAATATATATACATGTGCTCAACATGGTTTTGAACATAGTCACAATAATTTATCGACGATTAGGTTTATTAGCAAGTATTCCATGATATATTAATTCAAGTTCTTGGAATGGAAAATCACATTCAACGTGTTCCTAAGGAGTTGCTCACTAATATTGTGGTTCGAGTGGCAGCCTCTTCGTTGACTGATTATGTCAATGTTAAATTAAGGTATTATGAAAATTGTATATGTTTAACCTTAATTTGTTCATATTTATACTTGTTATTCTATTTTTTCTGGTGGTTTTATACATTTAAGGTATTTGCTAATAATATGCATACCTTGCTACAATTTATAGCTGCAAAATGTTGAAAGAGGCAGGAGAGCATAGCCTCGTGTATAATCATGTGTCGCTTGATGAGTTCCCTATGGTTGCATGGCACGACCCGAATGAAACCACAGATAATTTCATAAATCGATGCGTAGAAAGTGGAAATCTTGACGCATTATACAAAAAAGGAATGGTACGCACGACAGAATTTTAACCTCATTTAATGCAAACGTACATATATATATATACACGTGTTAATACTATAATTTTTTTTAGTATTTCTGAAGGAATTTAATTCTGAGTAAAGGAAATTATATGTGAAGTTTCTTAAGAAATCATGATTTCATAAGGTAAAGGAAATCATGATAAATTCAAATGGTTATGTTGCATCCATATACTTCACAAGGGACAAAAATAAAAGTATTTGATATCATGATATTTAAATGGTTATGTTGCATTTATTCACAAGGAAAGAAAAAAATTAAAAGTATTTGATATCATGATAATTCATATGGTTATGTTGCATGTATTTATTTCTCAAGGAAAATAAAAAAAAAGTATGTATTCGATGATTTTTATTAATAATTGCACTATTATTTCAGGCTGAGTACTTTGGTTGGGATAAGTTAGTGATAGCCCTTGAGTACTTGAAAACAACAGTAAATTCAGGGCATGATGGAGCATGTTATATTATCAGCATCATCCTATTGAGCAATGGAG